>JAWRVF010000782.1:0-170949 GCA_036785485.1 Physcomitrellopsis africana
GATGTAGGTGAAAAGAGAAATAGAGTGAAAGCAGAATTGTGGTTTGTATGGGCAGAGTGTGTGTGTGGGTTTTTTTGGGTATGAATGGAGTTAGGGAGTGAATTTGAGTGTGAAATTTGATAGACGTGATCTAAGCAAGTTAAGAAAGAGATGAGGGTAAGTTTGATACTCATTTATCTTATATAAAAAATGTTATGCTCTTTCAAAGTGATAGGGGTCTATTTCTAAGTCAGTGAAGTTTGGGGGAGCATATCTTTGTGATCAAAGTAGCATTTCGAGTAAAATTTGTTGGGGTTTGTAGATATATGAGTCTATTAAGTTGTGTAAAAACTGATTGCTATTGGAGTTATGGTTAAAGAATTATGAGGAAATTTGTAGTCGGATCCAGAGTTAGTAGAAGACAGAATTAAAGGAGAAGGGTAGAGTCTATAACTCTATTTCCAAGAGGAGTTTTGGAGCAAAAATTGGAGGATGTTTACAACATAAAGCAAGCAACAAGCTTACCAAATTTCAATACTTGGGGTTTTGATAATGAGGAGCAATGAAGGTGTGAAGCAAAGGGGGTCTAGAATCAAAGGCAGTATGGAGGGGTTTCTTTGACAACATGGTTCTCTCCAACCACATAAGCTATAATCAAAGGGATTATGGGGTTTGCTTCTTTACTTCCTTAAGTACTTTGTGTTCAAATTTTGCTTCAATTGATATGATATCCTAGGATTTATGAGCAAATTTGAAGGCAGGTTTTTAAAGGCAGAATATGGCAAGGTTAATAAAGTATGTTTTTATGTAAATTCTTCAGTTTTATGAACTTTATGAATCTCCTCTTGCACTTAAGAAACAAGAGGCACAAAAGACCCAGTGTTTCTTAGGGCTAAGACTCTCACCACGACATTTGGTGCTTCCACTGAGAGAGCTCTAAGGCTTCAAGATTTTTAAGGCAAGATGGGGGATAATAGAACCAGTGGTAGTCAAGCTCAAGGAGGTAGTCAAAACTTTGCAGAGGAGTTCTTTAGGGCCATGCAAATGTTTATGGGACAACAAGTTGCCAATGCAACTGGACAAGGAGCTACAAAGGCTTTGAAAGCTGTTATTTCTAAGAATGAAAGATTCAATGGAAAGAACATTTCAAAGTTTTTAAGGAATTATACTTGTGAGATGGAAATCTATCAAATTTCAGAGGAGAAGATGATAGAGACATTTGACTTGGCAGTTGTACCAGAGATCAGAGATAAGGTGAAACATCTTCATCAAAATAATTTTGAGATTACTTGGGCCAAATTTGAAGAGAGGCTTCGAGATGAGTTTTTTGATGAAGATGAAGAAAGGATGTCCAAAAGGAATTTCCTTGATTGGGTGGAACAACAACCAGGTAATAATATTGGACCAAGTGAATTGTTAAGAGAATTTGAAAAGAAATTTGGACAACTCTCATTAACAGAGAAGAGGATTCTTGAAGTGAAAAAATCAGAGTTATTTCTACAAGCTGCAAATGAAGCTTTGGAGGATAGATTATTACTTCTTCTTCAAGATGGAGCAGCTGAAGGAGGTTTTAGTACCAATTGGAGACAATTGGAGGATGCAGTAAGTCTTATTGCAAAGCAACAGTGGATAAAGGCTAGAGGATATGGAATAAAGATGGAAGCTTCAACACCACTAACTACAAGGACATCTTCAATGATACCATCAAACTCTTCAAAGGGTAAGGCTCTGGATGAGGACACTCTAGAGGAATTGGTGAAGGGATTGAAGGAGCTGAAAGTGGAGATGAGTGCTCTAAAAAGAAATACAAAGCCAAGTATCTCTCAAACTTCTGGAGGACAGAGGGGATATGTCATGAGGTGCATTTGGTGTGATGATTCTGATCATAAACGTAGTGATTGTGAATCATATGCTGATGCCATGAAGAAAGGCATCATTACCTTCAAAGATGGAAGGATTAGAGATGCATCTACAGATTTTCCTTTGGATACTAACTTTGCCAAAGGTGGAATGAAAAAGTTAATAGAAGATCGAATGATGAAGCCTAAGTCAAGAGATTCAGGTAATGCAGATTCTTATCAAATTGTGGCCTGGGAAAATAATATTGAAGCTCTATATCCTGAGAATCATGAGACTATGATTAGAGGAGCTCAAGCCATTAGAGAGAAAACAGGATGGAATGATCTAGTTGATGCAGTTAGCATCAGAGCCTTTTTAGACAAGGAAAGGGAGAATGAAGACTTTCAAAATGTCTATGTGGAAGTAAAGAGAGGAAGGAATGTAGAAGATGAAGATGAAGAACCAATAAATAAGAAGCAAATATGAAAAGGTGGTGGTACAGGAGAAAGGACAAAAGAAGGCCCAACAATAAATCAACCACCACAAAATATCCTTTCATCTTCACAATCAAAGGAGGCATCAACTCCAAAGCAAGATGAGAAAGGAAAATGGCCTATAGATACCAATCATGGGTGGATATTAAGAGCTGCGAACAATGAAAAGGGAAGGTTGTTTGGAGCATGTCCTGCGGTGAAGACAAGGATTGGAAATGCGGAAGTAGAGCAGAATTTTTTTGTTCAAGATCGTGGCACATATCCAATTATTCTTGGTCAACCATATATTAAAGCTTCAAGAATGGAAATTAAAGTGTTAGATGATGGATCTCACTATGCAAGGATTCGAAGTTGTGATGGAAGGAACTCAGTACAATTCCTTACAGTGAAGCCAGAAAGCAAGAGGCATAGAGATCAATTACGTGAAAAACCTCTTGATACTGAAGAAAGATTCCAGGATGTCTAGAAAGCACACGTGGAGAATGGGGGTCTGCGGGTGCGGATAATATATTTACTAAGGTATTCCCCAATATATATAAGAATGGATATGGAATTTTGAGTTTGAGTGATCATAGTATCTTGAATTTCAAAGGTGTAAGAGTAATGGATTCTAAATATAAAGCCAAAATAAGAAAAATAGAAAAGAATTTTGAAAAAATGGGGATAATTTCACAAGAAGAAAATATATCGGGATTAATAGAATGGATTGGACTTCCGATTGATCTACTACATCAATTAGAAAGGTTGAAAAATATGGAGGAGGTTATGGATAATAGAGGTATTATAGTTGAAATCAATGATCAATGCTTTTACAAAGAAATATTACATTTTATGGAAGACCATGGTGAAGACATTCATATCCGTAAGTGGAAAAATGAAGTTGAAGTGAATGCCAAGTATAAATCAGTAGCAAAGAAAGTAAAGCCAGTAGCAACTCAACTACCAGATAATTTTGAAGATTATTTCAAGCGAGCTGAAAAGGAGCCAGGATTAAGAAGTTATATAGATATTGGACATCAATTCACTAAAGAAATACTTGACAAGTTGCAGATTGGAGGGGATGAGTTTTTAAATAAACCTGAAAAGTATTTATTTCAAAGCATGCTTTTAAAACATGGAAAGGCATTTGCATCTAAACCTAGTGAAATAGGATGTGTTTAACCAAATGAGGTAGCACCTATGGTGATCTTTACAGTTCCACATATACCATGGGATTTAAAACCCATTCCGGTTCCAAGAGCTTTACTACCAAAATTAATTAAATTGCTCGAGGAGAAGATGGAAATGGGGATTATAGAACCATCCATGGGTCCATATTCAAATCGCTGGTTTACGGTGCCAAAGAAATCTGGAGCATTAAGGTTTATTCAAGATATGCAACCTGCCAATGGTGTGACAATCAAGAACAAAGGATCTGGACCAATTGTAGATGAAGTTGCTGAGGCATTTGCGGGGCATGCAATTTATTCAATTGGAGACTTATATTCTGGATATGATCAATTTCAACTTGCAGCAGAGAGTAGAGATTTAACAACAATGAAGACGCCTTTGGGTTTGGTTCGTATGTGCACATTATCTCAAGGAGCTATCAATTCAGTGGCACATATGCAAAGTGCAATGAATCAAATTTTAAAGGAATTTGTACCTGAAAAGATCATACCTTTTGTTGATGATATTTCTATCAAAGGTTGTAAAGAAGAAGTGAAAGATACAACAATTGATAAAAATGGTTGTAGGCAATTTGTCAAACAACACATTGAAGATGTAGAGAAAATTTTGAAGAGACTTGAAGAGGTAGGTCTAACTTTATCTATTGACAAATCAAAGTTTGGAATGGATGAAATCATTGTTGTAGGTCATTTATGTGGAAGCTATGGTAGAAAACCAAATCCGGAGAAGGTCGATGCTATTGCTAAGATGAAGCCTTGTAATAGTATAATTGAAGTAAAAAGATTTTTGGTGGCATGTATTTTCTATCAAATTTGGATTCCACATTTTGTCCATATATCAGAGCCTCTTTACAAACTCTTACGGAAGGGAAATAAATTCAAGTGGAAAAAGGATCAAAATGAAGCTATGGAGTCTTTAAAGAATATTTTAAGATCTCCATCTATTTTAAAGCAAGTTGACTATGAAAATGGTCAACCAGTGGTGATGATGGTGGATACTAGTCCAATTGCTATAGGTTGGGCTGTTGGTCAAGATGATATCAATGGAAGACATTTTGCAACTAGATTTGGAGGAAGAATTTTGACTGAGCGACAACGAGCTTATCCGCAAGTAAAAAGAGAACTATGGGGAGTTGTCACAGCATTAAAGGCTGAAAGGAATTATTTAATTGGAGCAAATGTAGTATTGGAAGTTGATTGTTTACCTCTACTTGGTATGATTTCAAATTGTTCAATTCCAGATATTGCTATGTTGAGATGGATAGCTTTTATCAAATCTCTTAATCCAATTCTAGTACATATTAAAGGTAAAAAAAAATGCTGTAGCAGATATGTTGTCTAGAGCTAATTATATTGGAGATGAAGAAATGGTTGCAAAAGATGATGATGAAGATGACAACAGCAAAAGCTATAGCATTGTATTTATTAACACCAACAAAAGAGAAGATACAATTCTTTCTTTTAAGGAAGAATTATATGAAGGTAGATTGAAAGATGTTGGTTGGTATTTAAGTACTCTACAAAAGCAAGCAGAATGGTCAGAGAAGTATTTTAAAGAAGTTAGAAGACATTCCTATGAATATCTTTTGCGTGATGGATTTTTGTAGAGGAAACCAAAAAGAAAAGATGGGATTCCATTGAGAGTGGTTGGAGATTTATCCACAAAACTTCAAATTCTCAAGGAATTTCATGATACAAATTGGGCTGGGCATCGAGGCATTTGGGCAACATATACAAAAATCAAAGAAAGATATTGGTGGAAAGGACTTTACAAAGATGTGGAAGATTTTGTAAGTTCATGTATTGAATGTCAATTTCAATCAAAGATCCGGTATCGTGATGAATTGCATCCTACTTATCCTCTTGTTATTCACTTCCAATGGGTTATTGACTTAGTTACTATGCCAAATGGATTATAGGGAATGAAATACTTAGTATTGGCAAGAGAAGAGCTATCCAATTTTGTTGAAGGAAGAGCATTGAGGACCAAGCAGACTGTAAGAGTGTGTAGATTTAATCTTGAAGATATTTTCAGTCGATATAGATACATAAGAAGAATGAGAGCTGATAGAGGAGAATTAAATGTTGCTGAAGCTAAAACATTTTTTGAAAAGCATGGAGTAAAATTGAAATTGACAACTGCATATAATCCTGAGGCAAATGGAAAGAGTGAGAGAGGTCATCCTCTAATCATTCAAGCTTTGATCAAAGCTTGTAGAGGAAATTCTAAAGATTGGCCTAGATTACTACCTTATGCTTTATGGGCTGACAGAACTACACATAGTACAGTAACAGGTTATATGCCAATTGAACTTATGTTGGGACAAAAGCCTATTATGCCAATTGAAGAATCAATTCCTACATGGTTGTATTTGTCTTGGGAAGATGGAATTTCTAGAGAGCAGTTGCTAGAACTTCGAATACAACAAATTAGTAAACTACCAGAGGCACATCAAAAAGCAATGGAAAGACTTAAAGAAGCAAGGCTTAACAATAAGGAAAGGTTTGATAAGGCACATCGATTGCGGGTAAAGCCTATTGAAGAGGGAGATTGGGTGGTGGTTTATGATAGTACATTAGAGCATCAGCATAGCACTCAGAAGAAATTTGCTCGAAGATGGTTTGGACCATATATTGTTGTCACTGTTTATGAAAATGGCACTTACTTACTTCGTGAATTAGATGGAACTGTACTTAGAAATCCAATAGCAGGCAAGCGGGTGAAAACATTTCGAAGGAGGAGTGACAGGTTTTTATTTGAAAGCCTTGAAATGCTATCATCTACATCAATGGAGGATACAAATATCATAGAAACTGAAGATGAGGATGGAGAAGATGAAGAATGAATGGTGGCACATTCCGGAGGATGTGCAGGTTTGGAGGGGGTGGATGTCACGTTGTAAATTAAAACATAGTGTGAAAGATATAAAGGAATGTGTTAAAATAAAAAGATTAAGATTAGAAGAAGAGAGGATGAAAAAGAGAAAGGGTTGTGGTTATAACCACATTATCTTGAAGGTTATAATATTTATCACAAGCTCAGGGATGATAGGTAGGCCAAACTACTAATTTCCTGCTGAAATTCCCACTAGCAGTACCAAGTCATGAAGCCAAGGAATTCTACAGTGAAGTCAAGTGGATTCAAACCCACGTCAACTCCAAAGTAGCTAAGAACTTAACCACACAAGCTTCTTTGACTTGGCAGTGAAGGATGTAGTTCTTTCTCTTTTATCTCTAATCTAATCTTAATTGTTTTTTTCTACTTATTAGATTTTTTTCTATTTTATCTTAGATCTACTTTACCTTTATTCTCTTCTATTTTAGATCTAAACTTAAATGTTGTGGGCTGAAATTAGAAGAGAAGTGGGTAGAAAAAAATGGTAGTAAGAAGGTAGAATAGAAATTTACCTCAAAAAGTGAGATTCCTTCAAATTAATCCAAAAGAAAGGATTGAAGAGGTGGAAAGACATGGCTGAGGTGTCTCTTTGACCAAGGGAAGAAGGAAGACCAGGCCGGGAGGACAAGAAGGGGGTCGTGAAGAAGAAGAGGAGGTTCTTTTGGAGAGATAGGGTTTCTTTTTGATAGGCAGTATACGTTTTTGTGTGTAGAAGAAGCTTAGAGAGGATTTTAAGTGCAATTTTTTGTGGGTTTGTAGTAGACAAGATAAGGAACATATAGAAATAATTTTCATGTCTTTTGGTTAAGTATCAAGGGAGATATGAGTCGTCAAAGCTGCAGGTGTTTAAGACTAGGGCAGTGAGGTTTACTAAATTTCGGGCCTCGGCTCTTGAGAACCATTTGGACTTTAGAGGCAAAATTTGTTGGGGTTGTGTTCTTATTGAGTTTACTACTTTGAATCAAAATCTTAAGTCAATATGATCTTTGAGCAAAGAGTTATGAGTGAAATTGTAACCGGATGTAGGTGAAAAGAGAAATAGAGTGAAAGCAGAATTGGGGTTTGTATGGGCAGAGTGTGTGTGTGGGTTTTTTTGGGTATGAATGGAGTTAGGGAGTGAATTTGAGTGTGAAATTTGATAGACGTGATCTAAGCAAGTTAAGAAAGAGATGAGGGTAAGTTTGATACTCATTTATCTTATAAAAAAAATGTTATGCTCTTTCAAAGTGATAGGGGTCTATCTCTAAGTCAGTGAAGTTTGGGGGAGCATATCTTTGTGATCAAAGTAGCATTTTGAGTAAAATTTATTGGGGTTTGTAGATATATGAGTCTATTAAGTTGTGTAAAAAACTGATTGCTATTGGAGTTATGGTTAAAGAATTATGAGGAAATTTGTAGTCGGATCCAGAGTTGGTAGAAGACAGAATTAAAGGAGAAGGGTAGAGTCTATAACTCTATTTCCAGGAGGAGTTTTGGAGCAAAAATTGGAGGATGTTTACGACATAAAGCAAGCAACAAGCCTACCAAATTTCAATACTTGGGGTTTTGATAATGAGGAGCAATGAAGGTGTGAAGCAAAGGGGGTCCAGAATCAAAGGCAGCATGGAGGGGTTTCTTTGACAACATGGTTCTCTCCAACCACATGAGCTATAATCAAAAGGATTATGGGATTTGCTTCCTTACTTCCTTAAGTACTTTGTGTTCAAATTTTGCTTCAATTGATGTGATATCCTAGGATTTATGAGCAAATTTGAAGGCGGGTTTTTAAAGGCAGAATATGGCAAGGTTAATAAAGTATGTTTTTATGTAAATTCTTCAGTTTTATGAACTTTATGAATCTCCTCTTGCACTTAAGAAACAAGAGGCACAAAAGACCCAGTGTTTCTTAGGGCTAAGACTCTCACCACGACAACGGAAGTAGCTCAAGAAGTTTCCTATCTGGTAGTATATATAGGAGTCGAGGCTGAAGGGTTCTTCAGTCTCGACAACACATCTCTTGGAGCTCTAGCTCACTTCTCTCGTATTGGCCTTGTACTCATCTGCATTAATTTAGTTCTTTCTAGTTCTTTGTGAACTTCTTGTTTAGATTTCTAGTTTGTATTTTGTGTCCGTGACACACGGCTTCCTGCCATGTACTCCGCTTCTATTGGGGACCTCAGAATTGTTGGTTGTCTGCTATAATTCCATGAAATTACTCCCACTACAAAAAAGAATACAAACCCTATTATTGACCTTCTATCATTTGCATCTCCTGCCCAATCTGCATCACAATAACCATGCAAAGTAGTGTTATTATCTGTAAGGCACAATTTGAAGTCTAATGCGCCTTTCAAGTACCTCATGATCTACTTGATGGTTGTCCAATGAATTGATCGAGCTTTTGACATATGTTGACTCATAACACTCATCGCATATGCAAGATCCATCCTTGTGCCAACTATTACATACATGAGGAAGCATTCTGCTCTTTTATATAAAACACCTTGCATTCCATCTTCGACTTTAGCAAATTCCTCATCCGTTGTCATATTGCATTTACGTGCAGTGTATAAAAATATTAAATATCTTGTATCTATTGTTAATATATATGTGAGTGCTAGAGGTTATTTTAGAAGATATTATAAGGAGAGGATTTATTATAGCCACTTAGTTAGTGAATTAAGATGGCTATTTGTTTTGTTCCTACCTTATTTATATCCTAGAATAGACTCTTTTGTAATTAGAAGAAAAGTAAAGGTTATTTTACCTTTCTTGTTGACTTTTGAGGTAGAATGGATCTTGTGAGGGATAAGAAAGAAGAGCATGGGGTGAATAAAGCCCATCCAATAGAATTTGGCTGCCCATGTGAGCATCTCATAGTCTAATATGGAAAGAAAGGGAGATATACTCCTCTTGCTAGACCGAGGATTAAGGCAGTATTGAGTGGTGAACTTTGGAAAAAGATAGCTCTGAGGAGATAAAAGAAATTGTATTGAAAATTGGTGGGTGTGTTCTTCAAGTTGTGAGAATTCTAGAACCTATTCACTTGCTTGTTTTGGAGTTGTGAGCAAAACATTATGCTTGTTTTAATAGAGTAGGGTTTGCTGCCACCCGATGAAGAGGGGCAGAAACTTCGAGCTGCCACTGCAAGTTTGATTTCAACTCTTTCTTTGTGAAATTTACAAAGAGTGTGGAAAATTGTACTAACTTTCTATCAAGACATCTCTTGTAGCATTTGGAATTGGAATGCAAAAGTTGTGAGCTTGAGAGTGGAAAAGGGTTTGCTGCCACCTGATGAAGAAGGGCAAAGACTTTGTTCAACCACCCAAGTCGGACAGTCTCTTCAATCTTTTTGATAATTTATATGCTTATACAAGCTTGTGTAAGCTTTTCTCAAAAACAAAAATCAATACATTTGGAGCTTTGATGAAAGTTTTATGAGTTATGAAGTGTCAAAGAGGGCAAATTGTTGCTAGGTTTTGAAAAGTAGAATCAACTAGCTACAAAATCTGGAGTTTGAGAGGCATGCATGCAAAATTTTAGGACAAATTAGATAATGGAGTGAGCTTTCTAAGAAGCTATTGCATGTCTAATTTGAAGAAGGTAAGTGATCACAACAAAGGCTGAAGTGAAGAGGAGCTTTGCTGCCTTTGCATTTGCTTGGAAATTTTAGTGCCTACTTCTTTTAGCCAAAACTTTTAAATGGTAAGTCATCTATTTGTGAAATTTTGATATGTTTTACAATGGATTATTGGCTTTCCATAGGCTATAAGCACGTGTGATTCGACCTTTGGATGAATTTTTAGTGATTTATTTAGTTTTAGCTTATTGTATAACTTGTATTCCTCATATGCGGTTGTATTTTGAGGTATACTTGAATACATACACACTTTGCTTATACCTTTTATACAAGTATGTATACTTGTATTTATATCAAGTATTTATACAAGTATTTTACAAATATCATACGTAATATTTGTATAAGTATTTGTATAAGTATAATACCAAGGATTATATATTATTTTATATAAGTATTTATATAAGTATTATTCAAGTGTTTATATTTTATATTTGTACAAGTCTTATACAAGTATAATACAAGTATAATTTGAAAGCTTGAACAAATATTGTGTAAGTATAGAATATACTTACATGGCTTCCTCTCATGTTCCCTGCTAGTTCTAGTAGCAGCTAGGAACCCGGCATTTTCCCAAGGCGAATTCTCTCTACCCGACACCGTAAGCTGTATTAACTTCAAATTTGTCTCCAAAGATGTTCAAATGGACTTGCAATCCTCCATATTGAATTGTTTCAATACTTCTTCAATATACTTCTTTTGGCTCAGTGTGATGGTATTCTTAGCACAATCTCTTACAAATTCCACTTCTAAATAATAGTGAAGCTCTTTCAAATCATTCATTTCATATTCTTTTTTTAATTTTACTTTTAATCAATCCATATTTTTTAAGGTATTTTTTAAGATGATCAAATCATCAACATAAAGGATTATAAGCAACAAGAAGTCTTTTGATTACTTTACATACATGGAATGATCAGCCTCACTTCTTATAAATCCTTCATTCACAAAAAATGTGTCAATCCGTTGATACGATACGCTTAGTGATCGCTTGAGGCCATACAAGGATTTGTTCAACTTACAAACAAGAGATTGCTTGCCTTCTTCAACAAATCCTTGAGGTTGATCCATGTAGATGTCTTATTCCAACTTTCCATTCAAGAAAGCTATCTTCACATCCATTTGATGTATTTCCAAGTCCATTGCTGCCCCAATTGCTACAATGGTTCTAATAGTGGTGAATTTGGCCACGGGAGCATATGTCTTATTGGAATCAATACCAACAACTTGAGAGTATCCTTTAGCAACTAATCTTGCTTTATATCTCACAATATTGCCCATTGCATCCCTCTTGGTTCTAAATACCCACTTACAACCAATTGAAGACTAATTTTGTGGAAGTTGAATCAATTCCCATTTTCTATTATCCATGAAAGATTTGTATTCTTCTTCCATGGCCTTCTTCCACTTCATAGTATCAATGGACTTCTTTGCATCACATAAATTCAATGGATCAGCAAGAAGTGCAACATTGGCATGTTCTTCACTTACTTGAGAAAAGATGTGGTTCTTCCACCATTCACGAAGTGGTCTACTTTCTTTCATAGGATATCTCCTTTCATTTGAAGAAGAATCTCCTCCATGCACTCTTCTACTTTTTTTTTCTTTTAAAGCTTGTCTCTTTTCACTCAAAGGTTGATACTTCTCATTATCATCATCTTCAACATCTTTATTTCCTTCATTGCTGGTCTTAATTATATTAGAGACTTTCTTCTCCATTTTCTTTGGCTCATCACCTTCATCACCATCTTCATTACCTTCATCTTCTTATTTTGTTGCTGAAATTGAAGATGTGTCTACAAAACTACAATTACTCCTACTTTGACACATCTCTAAGTACTCACAAGCACTCTTATGCTCCAAAAATTCAACATCACAACTTTTGATGATCTTTTTGGTATCCAAATACATAAGCCTATATACCTTGGTACCTTCATAATATCCAATAAACACACATTTCGTACCTTTTGCATCAAGTTTGGACCTCATACAATCTGGTATCTTACATTTACTATGACGTCCATCCAATATTCATGTCCAAGGTTTTGAGCATGAAACATATTCCTTGCCATCTTCACAGTGGTTTGATTTACTGTTTTAGCAACTCTATTTTTTTGTGGAGTGTAAGGAGTTGAGGCTTGTCTTGCAATACCTTGAATCTTCAAGTACTCATCATAATGCTTTGACATGTATTCACCTCCATTGTCCGTGCACAACACCTTGATCTTGCAATCACATTGCTTCTCCACAAGTGCCTTAAATTCCTTAAACCTTAATAAACAATCACTCTTGACTTTGAGGATAAAAATCCTGTTGAGGTTGTTGAGATAAATAGATAATAGTAAAATAAATTATTAAGTAATAGATGTTATCTTAGATAGATTATTAATAGTCAAACGGTTGTTCTTTGATAAATAGAAAGGCCATCTTATGATTAAAGGACAAAGCCAAGGGCCATGAGACAAGATCAAAGGCATAAAAGATATCCTAGGGAATATGCAGGGATTAGGAAAGAGAATAAATTATATACCATAGGATATACTTGAGGTAGGTGAGAAGGATGCGAAGGCATCCTAAGAGCATATTGAATATATTAAAGACATATCTATATAGAAGATAAGATATCAAAAAATATACTTGATATATCCTTTGATGAATGTAAAAGTGAAGGACTGGATGTTGTCATTAAGGGCAGCAACCACCACATATAAGTAATGGCTATTGGAAGTGAGAAACATCTTATTCCACACTTCTCTTTCTGTACAACCTTGCTAATGTTAAGAGTTGTGACATCAAGTACCGCTTTCTTCAATCGCTTATGGGCCCACTCACCTTTACTTGTGAATTTTGAAGTATTTTAAAGTCTTTGTTATTGAGTAGAGTTGATTATATTATTGTTGCTGATATTGAGGTTTAGAAACTCCCAACTTTGAAATTCAGATCTAGATCTAGATCTTATTTTGCTCTAACTTGTTGTTAAGTGCATTTTGGATTTGGGATTTTATTTACATTTTAAAGTGATGTTATAGAATACTAGTATTGTGTTTTTTCTTGAAGTTATGTCTTTGGTGGATTAACTTTGTAGTTTCTTTTGTTAAAGAAGCTTAAGGTGCTTTAAACACCTCTTATGGTACTTAGAAGTGATTTGTGAGCATAATAGTGATATGAGAGAGGCAAATCAGATTTGAGATGTTTATTTATTTTATAGGACTTGTGAGAAGTCTTAAAAGTGAAGTTGAGAGTGTTTTGAGAGTAAAAACACTAATTTATTCACAAAGAGAGCATTCTTGGTTTGTAAGGCAATAACACCTTCTTGCTGATTTTGAAAGCTTTAGGACTCCTTCTCTTGATTTTCTATGACACATCTCTTCTTCAAATATGGCTTCAAATGAGGGTGAAGGCTTAAAAGCAATTAAGAAGTTTAGAGGTGAGAATTTCTACTATTGGAAGATAAAAATGGAACTTTTGTTGGCCTCTTTAGATCTTTGGGATATTGTAGATGAAAGTAAAGAGGCTCCAAGCATGGATGCTGATATGAAGGAGAAGAAAGAGTACAAACATTGCGAAAAGAAGGCTTTTGGATTGATTGCAATCAATATTGATGAAGCCAACTTCTCCCACATTATTTCTTACAAAAGACCAGCGGAAGCATAGAAGACTCTTTGTAACATCTATGAGAGTAAAAATTATCCAATATCATCTATACAAGGAGGAAGTTCTTTACTTGCAAGATGGAAGAAGGTAAAGACCTTATGGCACACATCAATAAGGTGAAGGCACTTGTAAATCGACTTGCAATTATAAACAAGCCCTTAGAAAAGGCTGATGTTGTTATGATTCTAATTATGAGCTTGCCAAAGTCCTACAACTACCTTATTGTTGCTTTGGAATCTATTTACTTAAAGCAACTTATTATGGACTATGTCACAGCAAGACTTGCCATGAAGTGACCAAGAAGAAAGAAAAAGAGCCTCGAGGTGAAGATTCAAAATTCTACTCATGTCAAGGCAAAGGCAACTATTCAAACCAATGAGGTAATATCAAAACTTACTTCATTTGTGGCAAAGTAGGACATTTTGCTCAAAATTGTTACAAAGGCAAAAAAATGGAGAGGGAAAATGCAAATAGCAAATACAATATGAGTTTAGAAGACAAGATTATACATTCATGGCATCAAATGGAACCTCTATAGCTGCCATAGTAAATGGATTGTGGATTCAGGTTAATCCAAGCATATGACACCTTATAAGTATTCAATTGACACTTATGAGGCAATTCCATCATCAAATGTGGTCTTGGTGGAGAGTGGTACTTATGAAGCCATTGGAATTGGATCCATTATAGTGGAGGTGGTTGTGAATAGACAAATCAATAGGATCAGATTCAAAAACGTCCTTCATGTACCAAAGATGAAGAAAAACCTACTTTTGGTGAGTAAACTTATAATGGGAGGTTTTATGGTTCAATTCAACATGAATGGATGTTTTGTAAGAACATTGAGTGACAACATGGCTGCCAAAGGCTCTAAAGAGGAAAATTTGTACTACTTCATATTGACGAAAGCAATATTTGAAGTCACAATTCTTAGCAAGAGCAAGGTTGTACACAAAGAGAAGTGTGGAGTAAGATGTTTCTCACTTCAAACACCTATTATTTATATGTGGTGGTTGCTGCCCTTAATGACAACATCTATCCCTTCATTTTTATATTCATAAAAGGATATATCAAATATATCCTTTGGCATCTTATCTTCTATGTGGATATATTTTTAGCATATCCAATATGCTCTTAAGATACCTTCGCATCTCATTTACGTCAAGTATATCTTATGGCATATACTTTATATTCTTATCTAGTCTCTAGATATTTCCTAGGATATCTTTTATCTCTTTGACTCTGTCTCATGGCCTTTGGCTTTGTCCCTTATTCATAAGATGGCCTTTCTATTTACCAAGGGACAACTCCTTGACTATCAATAGCCTATCTAAGGAAATATCCATTGCTTAGTAACTTATTCTACTGTTATATATTTATCTCAATAATCTCAATACTTCCACTTTGCTATTAATCAAAGGATTTCAAGCCTAATGCTTTTATCAACTGGTGGTGTCTGTCCTTTACTAATGCCTTTGTAAGCACATCAGCAAGCATGCCTTTGTAGTACAATACTTCATACTTATTATACCATCTTCAATCTTCTCTCATATGAAATGATGTTCGACATCAATATGCTTGGTTCTTGAATGGTGCTTTGGATTCTTGGCAAATGCAAGACATCCTTGCTTATCACACATTATTAGAGTTGCTTCAATTTACACTAATCCTATATCTTTTAAAAGTTGTCTTATCTAACAAGCTTCTATTTCACAATGACTTACTACCATGTACTCAGCCTCCATGGTTGACCTTACAATAGTGGGTTGTCTCTTGCAATTCTAAGAAATGGCTCCCACTCCAACAAAGAACACATACCCTATTGTGGATCTTCTATTATTTGCATCCCCAATCCAATCCGCATCACAATATCCTTGCAAGTCAATGTTCTTACTACCAAGATACAATTTGAAGTCCTTTGTACCTTTTAAATATCTTATTATCTTCTTTATCATTGTCCAATGCAAAGATTGTATCTTAGACATGTGTTGGCTTACAACATTCATTGCATATGCAAGATTCACTCTTATGGCCACCATTACATACATAAGTGAGCCAACTGCTGCTTTGTATAGAATACTTTGCATCTCACCTTCAACTTGGACAAACTCCTCACCCGTGAGCTTTATCAACTTCAAATTGGCCTCCAAAGGTGTTCCAATGGACTTGCACTCTTCCATGTTGAATCGTTTCAACACTTCTTTAATGTACTTACTTTGGCTCATTGTAATGGTCTTGTTGCCACAATCTCTTACAAATTCCACTCCTAAGTAATAGTAGAGCTCTCCTAAGTCACTTATTTCATACACTTTTTCTAATATGGCCTTCATCCAATTCATCTTCTCCGTATTGTTAGCCAAGATGATCAAATCATCAATATAGAGGATTACAATCAGCAAGAGCTCTTTAGATTGCATCACATGCAATGGGTGATCAAACTTACTCCTCACAAAACCTTCATAAATAAAAATTGTGTCAATACATTGGTACCATGTTCTTGGTGATTGCTTCAACCTCTACAAAGATTTCTTCAATTTGCACACAAGGTGTTCTTTGCCTTGTTGTACAAATCCTTGAGGTTGATCAATCCTACTTTGGTTGATCAGTCCTACTTTGGTTGATCAGTCCTATAAATCCTTGAGGTTGATCAGTCCTACTTTGATTGATCAGTCCTACAAATCCTTGAGGTTGATCAGTCCTCTATTCAAAAAGGCCGTCTTTTCATCCATTTAATGTATTTTTAAGTCCATTGCTACTTCAATAGCTACAATGGTTGTAATGGTGGTGAATTTGGCAACGAGTACAGAAGTCTCATTGAAATCAAGACCAACAAACTTGTGAGTATCCTTTGGCAATTAATCTTGCCTTGCGCCTCATCATCACACCCATTGCATCTCTTTTAGTCCTAAACACCCACTTATAACCAACACTAGATCGATTTGGTGGAAGAAGAGCCAATTCCCATATATTATTGTCTATGAGGGATTGGTATTCTTCTTCCATAGCCTACTCTCACTTCATTATATCTTGGGACTTCAAAGCATCACATAAAGACAACGGATTAGCAAAAAGAGCCACATTTGCATGTTCTTCACTTACTTGAGGAAAGATGTGGTGCTTCCACCATTCACCAAGGATATCTTTTTTCATTTGAAGAAGAAGATTCACCTTGCTCTTTTCTAACCTTCTTTTTTCTTAAAACTTGTCTTTTTTTATTCAAAAATTGATACTCCTCATCATCATCGTCATCATCTTCAATACTTTCATTTCTTTCATTGTTGATTTTAGCAATTGTAGAAGCCTTCATCTTTTCAATCTTCTTCTCATCTTCAATCACATCTTCACCATCTTCATCACCTTCATTGTCTTCATTATCTTTCTTTGCTGAATATAAAGATTTATCTACAAATACACCATTACTCCCACTTAGACACATCTTCAAGTGCTCACAAGCATTATATGCTCCAAAAATTCAACATCACAACTTTTGATGATCTTTTTAGTATCTAAACATATTAGCTTATATGCCTTGATATCTTCACAATATCTTAAGAAAATTCACTTTGTACCTTTTGCATCAAGCTTCGACTTCATATAATCTGGTATTTTTGCATATGCAATGCATCCAAAGGTCCTCATATGTGAAATACAAGGTTGTCTCCGACTTCAAGCCTTTTGTGGTGTCATTGATGCAAGGGCACTTGTTAGACACCTATTTCTTGTATATACGACATTCACCATAGCTTCTCTCCAAAACTCATAACCAAGATTTTGAGCATGAAGCATGCTCCTTGCCATCTCTACAATGGTTCTATTTACCCTTTCAGTATCACTATTTTGTTGTAGAGAGTATAGAATTGTGGTTTGTCTAGTAATTCCTTCATTCTTCAAATTGCTTAGACATGTACTGACCTCCATTGTCAGTCCATAATACCATGGTCTTGCACTCACTTTATTTTTCAATAAGTGCTTTGAATTCCTTAAACTTCCAAAAGCACTCACTCTTGGCTTTAAGAATGTAGATCCAAATCTTTTATGAAAAATCATCAATGAAAGTAAGGAAATACCTTGCTCCTCCAATACTTGTGGTCTTCATAGGTCCACATACATCAAAATGGACAATCTTTAATAACTTTGTAGCACGTATTGCTGTACCACTTAGAAACAAATCCCTTTGTTATTTACCTTGTTTGCAACCTTTATACGCAAATTATATTGCATTTTGACTTATTTTGCCAAGATCTAAATCACTTATCATAGACTTGAATTCTATCATGCTCTTCATATTCAAATAGCCAAGGCCATGATGCCATATATTCAACTTATCTTCATTTGATGTAAACTCAGCAAATGCGACTACTTCCATTCCATTCACCTTCTTATATTTGAGATAGTATAATTTTTTCTCTCTAGAGCCTTTGGCAGCCATGTTTCTACTCAATGTTCTTACAAAACATCCATTCATGTTGAATTGAACCATAAAACCTCCCATTACAAGTTTACTCACTGAAAGTAGGTTTTGCTTCATCTTTGATTCATGAAGGACATCTTTGAATCTGATCCTATTGAATTGTCCATTCACAACCACCTCCACCATAATGGATCCAATTCCAATGGCTTCACATGTACCACTATCCGCCAAGACCACATTTGATGATGGAGTTGCTTCATAAGTGTCAAATGAACACTTATAAAGTGTCATATGCTTGGAACAACTTGAATCCACAACCCATCTTGACATGGCAGCCATAAGGGTTCCATTTGTTTCCATGAATGCATAATCTTGTCTTCTAAATTCATGTTGCATGCTATTTTCATTCTCCCTCTCTATCTTTTTTTTTTTCCTTTGTAATAATTTTGAGCAAAATTTCTTATTTTGCGATAAATGAAGTAAGTTTTGACATTACCTTATTGGTTTGAGTAGTTGCCTTTGCCTTGACGTGAATAGAATGTTGAATCTTTACCTTGAGGCTCCTTTTCTTTCTTCTTGGTCACTTCATGGCAAGTCTTGCTATGACATAATCCATAATAAGTTGCTTTAAGTAAATGGATTCTAAAGCCACAATAAGATAGTTGTAAGACTTTGGCAAGCTCATAAATAGAGTCACAATAACATTAGCCTCTTCTAAGGACTTGTCTACAATTGCAACTTGATTTGCAAGTGCCTTTACTTTATTGATGTGTGCCATAAGGTCTTCACCTTCTTCCATCTTGCAAGTAGAGAACTTCCTCCTTGTACAGATGATGTTAGATAAGTTTTTGCTCTCAAAGATGTTGCAAAGAGTCTTCTATGCTTCCACTAGTTCTTTGCAAGAAATAATATGGGAGAAGTTTGTTTCATCAACATTAGTTGCAATCAATCCAAAAGCCTTCTTTTTGTGACGTTTGTACTCCTTCTTTTCTTTCATATCAGCATCCATGCTTGGAGCCTCTTCACTTTCATCTACAATATCCCAAAGATCTAAAGAGGCCAACAAAAGTTCCATTTTTACCTTCCAATGGTAGAAATTCTCACCTCTAAACTTCTCAATTGCTCTCAAGCCTTCACCCTCACTTGAAGCCATATTTAAGGAAGAAATGTGTCAAAGAAGATCAAGAGAAGTAGTCCTAAAGCTCTCAAAATCAGCAAGAAGGTATTGCTGCCTTACAAACCTAGAATGCTCAGTTTGTAAATAAATTAGTATTTTTACTCTCAAAACACTCTCAACTTCACTTCTAAGACTTCTCACAAGTCTTGTAAAATAAATAAACGTCTAAAATTTGATTTGCTACTCTCATATCACTTTTATGCTCACAAATCACCTCTAAGCTTCATAAGAGGTATTTAAAGAATCTTAAGCTTCTTTAACACAAGAAACTACAAATTTAGTCCACCAAAGATATAACTTTAGCAACAAATACAATACTAGTATTCTATAACATCACTTTAAGATGTAAATGAAATTCCAAATTCAAAATATACTTAATAACAAGTAAGTGCAAAATAAGATCTGGATTTAGATTTTAATCTTTAAAGTTGGGAGTTTCTAAACTTCAATATTAGCAACAAATATATGATCAATTCCACACAACAATAAAGACTTCAAAGCACTTCAAAATTCACAAGTAAAGGTGAGTGGGCCCATAAGCGATTGAAGAAAGCAATACTTGAAGTCACAACTCTTAGCATCAGCAAGGTTGTATACAAAGAAAAGTATAGAATAAGATGTTTCTCACTTCCAACACCTATTTCTTATATAAGGTGGTTGTTGCTCTTAACAACATCATCTATCTTTTTATTTTTACATTCATCAAAGGATATATCAAGTATATCCTTTGGCATCTTATCTTGTATGTAGATATACCTTTAGTATATCCAATATGCTCTTAGGATGCCTTTGTGTATCACCTACCTCAAGTATATCATATGGCATATACTTTATACTCTTTTTTAATCCCTGGATATTTTTTAGGATATCTTTTATCCCTTTGACCCTGTCTCGTGGCCCTTAGCTTTGTCCCTTATTCATAGGATGGCCTTTCTATTTACCAAGAGACAATCCTTTGACCATTAGCAATCTACCTAAGATAACATCCATTACTTAGTAACTTATTGTACTATTATCTCTTTACCTCAACAATCTCAACAATAACAATATCACCATCTTGTAAGGGCTTCTCAATAATTACAAGTTAATTTATAAGAGCTTTTACCTTATTGACGTGAGCCATAAGATCTTTACCTTCTTCCATCTTGCAAGTGAAGAATTTCCTCCTTGTGAAGAGTATGCTCGAGAAGTTCTTGCTTTCATATATGTTGCAAAGAGTCTTCCATGCTTCCATTGGTCTTTTGCAAGAGATGATATGAGAAAAGTTTGCTTCATCCAAATTGGTAGCAATCATGCCAAAAGCCTTCTTTTCATGTCTTTTGAAGTCCTTTTGTTCCTTCATATCAGTATCCCTGATTGGAGGGTCTTTACTTTCATCTACAAATGTACCAAAAGGTCCAAAGACGCCAATAAAAGCTCCATTTTGACCTTCTAATGGTAGAAATTGTTGCCTCTAAACTTTTCAATCACTCTCAAACCTTCACCCTCACTAGAAGCTATGTCTAAAGAAGAGTGTATCAAAAAATATTGAGAAAAGAAGTCACTCTGCGATCAAAATCACCAAAACAATTTTATACTAGCAAAATCTTAGAATGCCCTCTTGTGAATATAAGAGTGGTTTTTCACTTAAAACACTCTCAACTCAATTTCTATAGCTTCTCATAAGTATGACTACTCTTATATACCTCACAATTAAATTCTTTCATTCTTTTAAGTCACTTTCTCATGACATACACAAGATATATGAAACAACTTCAACAACACAAAAGAAAGACAATATCAAGGTCTTTTTCAAAGGTCTTACACTCACTATCTAAGGATTAGAGAACCCAAAAAGCAATGTTAGAGATGTATGAGGTCAAAATCAGAACCTTCTTATGTCAAAATCCTAACATCAATAAAATCTCATAAGATCTATTTCACACAAAAGCAACAACAAGAAAATAACTTCAACTTACTTGAATAACACAACAAAGTGAGTATAGGCCTATTGAAGAAATACAAGAGAAAAAATACAAGTAAGTAGAGATCACCAAGGTTACATATAAGAGAAGTGTGGAATGAGCTAATTGTCTCTTCCAACACCCATTACTTATAGAAGGTGGTTGCTACCTTGAAGGACTTCTTCTACCTTTGACTTTTACACATATGCTCCTAAGATCCTTTGGCATCTCTCATATCACAAGGATATCTAATAATCCTAGAATCCTTTTAGCATCTCTCGTACTACAAGGATACCTCACGTTCTACGAGAGTATCCTATGCCATGCACTAATTACTCTTACCTAATCTTTAGGATATTCTCTAATATATACTTTATCCTCTTGACTTTGACTTTTCTCCTTTGAATACATCCTATATCCATAGGATGTCATTTCTATATGCTAAGAGTCAATCTTTGACCATTAGCTTCTTATCTAAGATAATATCCTTTTACTTGGTACCATTCATTTTTATTTATTACTTTACATAAATAGGGACCGCTTTCTGCTTGTCGTGGTAGAGAGAATCTGCCTCAAGTAAGCACTGGGCTTCTGGCTGCAACTAAATACTCAATCAAGATCCAAAATAATAAAACCCTCAAAATTTATATAAAAGTTTTTCTTTTAGGGCTATTACACCTAATACATAAGCCTTATTTCACAAAAACACTCAGCTATATCAAAATACTCTAAACCCTCATTCACCCGTAGAAAGAGAATTTTTTCCAAACTTTATTAACCTATAACTCTTAATCTAACTGTTAAAATCTACTAAAATTTCATACAAAGTACTGATGTGCTCTTATTAGTTAGCACAAAAAATTTCAACTATTGATTCTTTATCGATCTTTAGATATCGTAAAAACCCTAACAGTAATTTTAAACCGTTGTTTTCAAACACCCGAGTACTAAATTCTTCATATCTCACAAACCCAATGTCCAAATGCTATGAAACTTTGATGTATAGCTTCTTAACACAAAGATCCACCTTTTTGGAAATTTTTAGACAAAAATTCGTCTAGAAACTCAAGATATGGCAAAACCCATCACTATGAACAAAACGGCCTACTTACTGCCTTGGAATTCGAACTGCTGTCTTTGACTCCCAATATCTTGTTCTGTAGAACTCTTATTGTAGAAATTCTTCCACATCAGTGTAGGCTTGAAATCACCTCTCTAGCCGCACCTCCCGATCTCCAAAAGCTCTCATACAACTCCTTCAATCTTCAAAAGAGTGACAGTAAGTACAATTTGTACACCCTAACTTCAAGCACCTACTCCTCTCTCATTAAAACTCCAAATCCCTCGATTTTTATACCAAAATTGTAGCCCAAAAAACAAGCTTTCTAACCCTAGTCTTTGATTTTCTAATGGCCTCCTTGAAGTTGCCGAAACCCTTGTTAAGGTTGCAAGCAGCCTCCTCAAAGCCTATTCGGTATGGTATTCGACCAATAGGGATGAAGTTCTCCATTCCTTGCCTTCATCCGACCATGCCTTGATTTCATCCCTCCAATTAGCCTCCTACTAGCTTATATTTTCATCCTTAGGCTCCCACCTTCTCTCAAGGCTTCATATTAAACATTTAGATCTTATAAATTTTAAATACCATAATCAAAACAAGTAAAAATAAAATAAAATAAAGTTTCTTCTATCAACCATTTTTAATTTAATTTACTAACCATTCTAATACATATCTAAACCTATAAATATATTATGTATTTTGAGTGGATTTTACATATTGTAAGCAATTACAGTACAACATCGTTGTCGTATGACGTGGCCTTCTATCTGGGAATACACTGGGTACCTGGCTGAGGAGAGTTTATTTGAAATTTGATGGCAAAATCCAACAGGTCGTTTGTCCTCAATAAAAAGGACAAATAATACAAAAATCTTACAAAAGAGAAGTTATATATGTAAACCTTCTTGTATTCTAGTAAGTTTGTACAAAAAGGGTTCAAATTTTATCAAAAACCCTTCAAAACTTTATTCATCCGCAAGGATTTATTTCTTGCTAAACTTTAGAGTCCAATAACTCTTGATCCAACCATTCAGTTTCTATAAACTTTATTTTAGAGTGTAGGTAATTTTCTTAAATTTCACCACAAAAAAGTATCAACCGTAAATTCATTTTCAATCGTCTGATATCTCAAAACCCCTAGCAGGTGCTTAAAACCCTAGCTCAGAGACACCCGAGCACTATTTTCCTTATATCTCACAAACCCAAAATCCTAATGCCACAAAATTTTTGTACATAGTCTTACAACATAAGTATATATACTCTTGAACTTTTGAGCCAAAAATCTATGAAATTGTCTAAGATATAGCTCAAAATGTAACCACTATGTAAGTGGGTCACTTACTGCCCTTAAGGTTGTAAGCACTGACTTCAACTCCCAATATCTCCTTCAACCTAGATTAAATTTTGTCGAGCCATATATAGAAAGTGTAGCCGTGAAAGTGCTCTCTCTAACCTAAATCGCCGATCCTCAATTGCTCTCTGTATGCGCGAGTTATACGTAAAAGAGTGATAGTAGGTCCAAAATCAACACCTTAACTTTGGGCGCCTATAACTTCTTCATAAAAAGTGCAAATCACACAAAATTTGCACCTAAATCACATCCAAAAACCTAAACCTTATGATCCTAGCCTTTGATGTTTGATTCCTCTCGAAAAACAAACCCTAACTCCTAATAAACCCTCGGGCAGCCTCCTTAAAGCCCATTGGGCATGATTTTTGGCCAATTAGAATAGAGATTTCTATCATCCACCTCTATTCATTCACATGGATGGCCAAACTACCCTTTTTACACTAAAAACTCTTTTCTAACCCTTCTTCTTATAAGATTTACATACTTGGTGCTTTAAGCACCAAATAAAAGAAGTAAATAAGATCTTAAAGATCACCAATGTCTAACAAAGGTGACTTAAGATATATACAAGTTACTATCAATATAAAATTAATTTCAAAAGTTACTACTAAAAGAAAAATAAGATTGTATAAATCTTAATAATAATCCTTTTAATAGATCCTTTTCAAATTAGCAACCTAATCATATCCTATAACCAATAAAATCTATTGATATGACTTTCATTTAGCCAAGTAGTAAATTGTACATTAAAGATACATGTATAATTTTTTTCACATAGTAGCCAAACCACAACACGACACCATTGCCCAATGCAAAGGTCTAGCCTTAGACATGTGTTGGCTCACAACACTCACCGCATATGCAAGATCCACTCTTGTGGCCACCATTGTATACATAAGTGAGTCTACTGCTGCCTTGTATGGAATACCTTACATTTCACCTTCAACTTGGACAAACTCCTCATCCGTGAGCTTCATCAACTTCAAATTTGCCTCCAAAGGTGTTCCAATGGACTTACACTCCTCCATGCTGAATCGTTTCAACACTTCTTTAATATACTTGCTTTGACTTATTGTAATGGTCTTGTTACCACAATCTCTTTACACTTCACTCCTAAACAATAGTGGAGCTCTCCCAAATCACTCATTTTAAATTCTTTTTTTAATATGGCCTTCATCCAATTCAACTTTTTCACATTGTTAGCCAAGATGATTAAATCATCAACATAAAGTATTATAGTCAATAAGAACTCTTGAGATTACATCACATATATGGAATGATCTGCTTCACTCCTTACAAACCTTTCATTCACAAAGAATGTATCAATCTATTGATACCATGCCCTTTGTGATTGCTTGAGTCCATACAAGAATTT
Organism: Physcomitrellopsis africana; assembly: GCA_036785485.1. NCBI lineage: Eukaryota > Viridiplantae > Streptophyta > Bryopsida > Funariales > Funariaceae > Physcomitrellopsis > Physcomitrellopsis africana. Next base: position 24,965 of record JAWRVF010000782.1, read on the forward strand.
CTTCAACTTACAATCAAGGTGTTGTTTGCCTTCTTCAACATATCCTTGAGATTGATCCATGTAGATGTCTTCTTCCAACTCTCCATTCAAGAAAGCTGTCTTCACATCGATTTGATGCATCTCCAAGTCCATTGCTCCTCCCATTGCCACAATAATTCTAATAGTGGTGAATTTAGCCACGAGAGCATATGTCTCATTGAAATCAACACCAGCAACTTGTGAGTATCCTTTGGCAATTAATCTTGCCTTATATCTTACAACATTATCCATTACATCTCTCTTCATTTTAAACACCCACTTATAACTAATGGAAGATCGATTTGGTGGAAGTTAAGTCAATTCCCATGTTCTATTGTCCATGAGAGATTTGTACTCTTCTTCTATAGCCTTCTCCTACTTCATAGCATCTGTGGACTTCATTGCATCACATAAAGACAATGGATGAGCAAGGAATGCAATATTGGCATGTTCTTCAATTACTTGAGGAAAAATGTGGTTCTTCTACTATTCACCAAGTGGTCTTCTTTCCCTCATAGCATATCTCCTTTCATTTGAAGAAGATTCACCTTCATGTATTCCAACCAATCTTCTAAGCTTCTTCTTTCTTAAACCTTGTCTTTTCTCACTCAAAGGTTGATACTCCTCATCATCATCATCTTCAACATCTTCATTTCCTTCATTGTTGGTCTTAGGAATCAAAGAGACTTTCTTCTCCATCTTCTTTAGCTCTTCACCTTCATTCATGTCTCCACCATTCTCTTCATCTTCTTCTTTATTTTTTGCTAAATTTGAAGATGTGTCCACAACCACGCCATTACTCCCACTTGGATACATCTCCAAGTGCTCATCAGCACTCTTATGCTCAATAAGTTCAACAGCACGACTTTTGATGATCTTCTTGGTATCCAAAGACATTAGCCTATATGCCTTCGTACCTTCACAATATCCAACAAATACACATTTTGTACCTTTTGCCTTAAGCTTGGACCTCATACAATCTGGTATCTTTGCATAAGCAATGCATCTTAATGTCCTCATGTGTGAAATACAAGGTTTTTCTTATTCCAAGCTTCTTGTGGAGTCATCGATGTGAGTGCACTTGTGGGGCACCTATTCCTTGTGTATACTGCATTCACCACAGCTTCCATCCAAAATTCATATCCAAGGTTTTGAACATGAAGCATATTCCTTGCCATTTGCACAGTGGTGTGATTTGCTCTTTCAATAAATCCATTTTGATGTGGAATGTAAAGAGTAGACGTTTGTCTTATAATACCTTGAATCTTCAAATATTCATCAAAGTGTTTTGACAAATATTCACCACCATTGTCCATGCGTAATACCTTGATTTTGCATTCACATTGCTTTTCTACATGTGCCTTAAACTCCTTAAATCTTGAAAAATACGCATTATTGGCTTTAAGGATGAAAACCCACACCTTCCTTGAAAAGTCATCAATAAATGTGACAAAGTACCTTATTCCTCCAATTGATGGTGTCTTCATAGGTCCACAAACATCCAAATGCACAATCTCCAAATAGTTGCTTGCTTATGTTGCTACTCTACTTGGAAATGAGGCCCTTTGTTGCTTGCCTTAAATACAACCTTCACAAGCTAGAGTCATGGCATTGTTACATGATTAACCAAGATCTAAGCCAATTACCATAGATTTGAGCTCCTTCATGCTTTTGGCATTCAAATGACCAAGGCGTTGATATTAAATTCCAAACTTATCTTCATCTTTTGGAAATTCAGAAAATGCTGCTACTTCAACTCCATTCACCTTCTTACAATTGAGAATGTAAAGGTTGCCATCTCTAAAGCCCTTTAAAATATTATTCCCATCCAATGTCTTCACAAAGCATCCATTCATATGAAATTGAACCTTACAACCCTTTGACATAAGTTTGTTCACCAAAAGAAGGTTCTTCTTCATCTTTGGCACATGTAGGACTTCCTTCAATCTAATCCTCTTTGTTCCATTTTTCACAACAATCTCCACCACAATGGAGCCAATTCCAATAGCTTGTACGATGCCATTGTTTCCTAATTAAATATTTGTTACTGGAATTGCTTCATAAGTATTAAAAGAACACTTGTATGAAGTCATGTGCTTAGTAGCACCCGAATCAACAATCTACTTAGATTTGGCAACAATAGAAGTGCCTTCAATTGCCATGAATGCAAAGTCATCTCTTCCAAATTCATCATGTGCATTGTTGGTATTTTCTCTATCTCCTTTCTTGGCCTTGTAGCAATTTCTTGCAAAGTCATCAATTTTCCACAAATGAAAGTTCTCACAATTCTTGTCCATTGTCACGTTGGTTGGAATAGCAACCTTTGCCTTGTGTTGAAAAGCGAGCCAAGTCTTCACTTTGATGCTCCTTTTCTTTCCTTTTAGTCACTTTATGAGCAAGTCATACCGTCACATAGTCCATTGTAAGCTCCTTCAACTTGATGATTTCCAATGCTACTATAAGGTAGTTGTAGGACTCAAAAAGATTCATGAGCAAGGTCATGACAATATCGCCATCTTCTAAAGGTTTGTCAATAATAGGTAGTTGATTTGCCAAAGCCTTTATCTTGTTGACGTGAGCCATAAGGTCTTTACCTTCTTCCATCTTGCAAGTGAAGAATTTCCTCCTTATAAAGAGGATGTTGGACAAGTTCTTACTCTCATAAATGTTGCAAAGAGTCTTCCATGCTTCCGCGGGTCTTTTGCAATGGATGATGTGTGAAAAATTGGCTTCATCCACATTGGTGGCAATCATGCCAAAAGCCTTCTTTTCATGTCTATTGAAGTCCTTTTTTTCCTTAATACTTGCATCTATGTATGGAAGGTCTTCACTTTCATCTAAAATGCCATAAAGGTCCAAAGACGCCAAAAAAAGCTCCATTTTTACCTTCCAATGATATAAATTGTCACCTCTAAACTTCTCAATCACTCTCAAACCTTCACCTTCACTAGAAGCCAATTCTAAGGAGTAGTGTATCAAAGAATATTGAGAAAAAGAGTTTCTATGTGATCAAAATCATCAAAAATAAATTTACACTAGTAGAAATTCAGAATGCCCTCTTGTGAATAAAAGATTGATTTCTCACTCAAAGCACTTTCAAGTGATCTTCTAAAGCTTCTAATCAGTACATGCACTCTTATAAACCTCTCAATCAAGTTCTTCCACTCTTTCAACTCATTATCTAATGAAATGCACAAGATTAATAAAACAACTTCAATAACACATAAAGACACTATCAAGGTCTTTCACCATGGTCTTAAACTCACTATCCAAGGAGATAAGAATCCACAAGGCAATGTTAGAGATCTCTAAGCTTACAAATCAGAACCTCCTCTTGCCATAATATAAGCTAAGATTTTACAAATTCCAATATCAACAAACACCATAAGAACTATTCCACACAACAACAAAGACTTCATAAAACTTCTAAAAATTCACAAGCAAATGTGAGTGAGTGGGTCCATAACCTATTGAAGAACTAGAAGTTAGAAGCCACAACACTTAGTATCAGCAAGGTTGCATACAAAGAAAAGTGTGGAATGAGATAACTCTCACTTCTAACACCCTTTATTTATAAGTGGAATTCACATCCAATGTTCATAGACTTCATCTACATTCATCTAAAACTAGCTCCCACTCGAGATCCTAAACCTAGCCGGCTGTCAAGATTCTAGCCGCCACTAAATCCCTACTTGTCTTTTGACTATTAGAAACCTACTATGGTTAAATTCTATATTATAATAAACCAAGGAATTGCTTGTTGAACTTTTACAACCATTGCTTACAGGAATGAGCCCACTACTAGCTTGTATGGAACACCTTGCATTTGACTTTTTACTTGAGCAAACTCCTCATTGGTGAGCTTTATCAACTTCAAATTGGACTCCAAAGATGTTCTAATAAGCTTGCAATCTTCTATGTTGAATCATTTCAATACTCCCTCAATATACTTCTTTTGGCTCATTGTGATGGTCTTATTAGCACAAACTCTCATAAATTCCACTCCTAAACAATAATGAAGCTCTTCCAAATCATTCATCTCATATTCCTTTTTTAACTTTGCCTTTAAACAATCCATGTCTTCTTCCAATGTTCCATTCAAGAAAGCTGTCTTCACATCCATTTGATATATTTCCAAGTCCATTATTGTCTCAATTGCCACAATGATTCTAATGGTGGTGAATTTGGCCACGGGAGCAAATATCTTATTAAAATCAATACCAGCAACTTGTGAGTATCCTTTGGAAACTAATCTTGCCTTATATCTTATAATATTATCCATTGCATCCCTCTTAATTTTAAACACCCACTTACAACCAATTGAAGATTGATTTGGTAGAAATTGAGTCAATTCCCACCTTCTATTGTCCATGAGAGATTTGTAATCTTCTTCCATGCCTTCTTTCCACTTTAATGCATCTGTGGACTTCATTGCATCACATAAATTCAATAGATCAGCAAGAAGTGCAACATTGGCATGTTCTTCACTTACTTGAGGAAAGATGTGGTTCTTCCACTATTCACCAAGTGGTTTTCTTTCTGTGGTAGAATATCTCCTTTCATTTGAAGAAGATTCACCTTGATGTACTCCATGGCCTCCTCCAACCTTCTTTTCTTTTAAAATTTGTCTTTTTTCACTCAAAGGTTAGTATTCCTCATCATCATCATCATCATCTTCAACTTCTTCATTAGTAGTCTTAGTAATTGTATACACTTTCTTCTTCATCTTCTTTGGCTCTTCATGTTGATTCAAATCTCTACTATCTTCATTGTCTTCATCGTCTTCTTCTTTCTTTATTGAAATAGAAGATGTATCCACAAACATACCATTACTCCCACTTGGACACATCTCCAAGTGCTCACAAGTACTCTTGTGTTCTAAAAATTCAACATCACGACTTTTGATGATCTTCTTGGTATCTAAAGACATAAGCCTATATGCCTTAGTACCTTCACAGTATCCAACAAACATACATTTTGTACCTTTTGCATGAAGTTTGGACCTCATACAATCTGGTACCTTTGCATAAGCAATGCATCCAAAAGTCCTCATGTGTGAAACACAAGGTTTTCTCCCACTCCAAGCTTCTTGTGGAATCAGTGATATGAGTGCACTTATAGGACATCTATTCTTTGTATACATTGCATTTACCACAACTTCCACCCAATTTTCATGCCCAAGGCTTTGAGCATAAAACATACTCTTTACCATCTCTACAATGGTTCAATTTGCTCTTTCAGCAATTCCATTTTATTGTGGAGTGTAAAGAATGGAGGTTTGTCTTGCAATATCTTGAATCTTCAAGTACTCATCAAAATGCTTTGACAAATACTCACCTTCATTGTTCGTGCGCAACACCTTGAACTTGCACTCACATTGCTTTTCTACAAGTGCTTTAAACTCCTTAAACCTTGAAAAATACTCACTCTTGGCTTTGAGGATGAAAATCCACACCTTCCTTGAAAAGTCATCAATAAAGGTGACAAAGTACCTTACTCCTCCTATTGATAGCATCCTCATAGGTCTTCAAACATCCGAATGCACAATCTCCAACAACTTGCTTGTACGTATTGCAATTCCATTTGAAAATGAAGCTCTTTATTGTTTGCCTTGAATACAAGCTTCACAAGTAAGATTTGTACATGATTGACCAAGATCTAAGCCACTTATCATGAATTGGAGCTCCTTCATACTTTTGGTATTCAAATGACCAAGGCGTCCATACCAAATGCCAAACTTATCTTGATCTTGTGGAAATTTAATAAATGCTGCTACTTTAATTCCATTCACCTTCTTACAATTGATGAAGTAGAGATTGCCATCTCTAAAGTCTTTCAAAACATCATCTCCATGCAATGTTTTTACAAAGCATCAATTCATATCAAATTGCACCTTATAACCATGTGAAACAAGCTTGCTCACAAAAAGAAGGTTCTTCTTCATCTTTGGCACATGTAGGACCTCTTTCAATCTGATCCTCTTGATTTGATTGTTCACAACAATCTCTACCATAATAAAACCATTTCCAATAGCTTGCACCATGCCATTGTCTCCTAACCAAACCTTTGTTGCTGGAATTGCCTCATAAGTGTCAAATGAATACTTGTATGGAGTCATGTGTTTGGTAGTATCCAAATCAATGATCCATTTGGACATGGCAGCCATAGAGGTGCCTTTACTTGCTATGAATGCATAATCATCTCCTCCAACTTCATCACGTGCATTATTAACATTCTCTCTTTCTCCTTTCTTGGCCTTGTAGCAATTTCGTGCAAAATGACCCGGTTTTTCATAAATGAAGCAAGTTCTCACATTGCTTCTTACATTGTCACGTTGATTGGAATAGGTACCTTTGCCTTGTCTTGAATAGAGAGCTAAATCTTCACTTTGATGCTCATTTTTTTTCCTTTTAATTACTTCATATGCAAGTCTTGATGTCATATAATCCATGGTAAGCTAGTTCAACCTCATGGACTCCAATGCTACAATAAGGTAGTTGTAGGACTCTAGAAGGCTCATAAGTAAGGTCATGACAATATCACCATCTTCTAAAGGCTTGTCAATAATTGCTAATTGGTTTGCAAAGGCCTTTATCTTATTAACATGAGCCACAAGGTCTTCACCTTCTTCCATCTTACAAGTGAAGAATTTCCTCCTTGTAAAGAGGATGTTGGACAAGTTCTTGCTCTCATATATGTTGCAAAGAGTCTTCCATGCTTCCGCTGGTCTTTAACAATGGATAATGTGAAAAAAGTTGGCTTCATCCAAATTGGTGGCAATCATGCCAAAAGCCTTTTTTTCATATCTTTTGAAATCCTTGTGGTCCTTAAGGCTTGCATCTATGCTTGAAGGATCTTCACTCTCATCTACAATATCCCAAAGGTCCAAAGACGCCAACAAAAGCTCCATTTTTATCTTCCAATAGTAGAAATTATTGCCTCTAAACTTCTCAATCACTCTCAAACCTTCACCCTCACTAGAAGCCATGTCTAAGGAGTAGTGTATCAAAAAATATTGAAAAAAGGAGTCTCTATGTGCTTAAAATCACCAAAGCAAGTTTGCACTAGCAAAATCTCAGAATGCCCTCTTATAAACAAAAGAGTGGTTTCTCACTCAAAACACTCTCAATTCAACTTTTGAGGCTTTCTACAAGTATTTGTACTCACATGAACCTTACAATCAAGTCCTTTCACTTGTCCAACTCACTTTCTCATAAAACACATAAGATGAAAGAAACAACTTTATCACCATAAAAAGACACTATCAAGGTCTTTCTATAAAGTCTTAAATTCACAAAGCAAGGAGATAAGAACCCACAAAGTAGTGTTAGAGATAAATAAGCTCAAAAATAAAACCTCCTTATACCAAAAAAATCCTAGCATCATCAAATACCACAAGATCTATTCCACACAAAAGTAACAACAAGAGAATGACTTCAACTTATTTGAATAGCACAAAGAGTATGTGGGCCCATAACCTATTGAAGAAACACAAGAAGCATAACACAAATAAATAGAAATCAGCAAGGTTGCATATAAGAGAAGTGTGGAATGAGATAAATCTCTCTTCCAACATCCATTACTTATAGGTGGTAGTTGCTGTCGTTAACGACAACATCCATCCTTTAACTTTTACATTCATCAAAGGATATACCAAGTATATTCTTTGACATCTTATCTTCTATAAGGATATGTCTTTAATATATCCAATATACCTTTAACATATCCAATATGCCTTTAGTATATCTATTATGTCCATAGGATTCTTTGGCATCTCACTTGTCTCAAGTATATCCTATGGTATATACTTTATACTCATATCTAGTGTTTGGATATTCTTTAGGATATTTTTTATCCTCTTGACTTTGTTTCTTTGGCCCTTGGCCTTGCCGTTGACGTATTACGTGTTGTCTTGTTCGGGAATGCACCGGGCACCTGGCTATAGAAGGTAAAGTAATATTTGCAAATAATCAAGAAATCCTAATAGGTTTCATCCATGTATGAGGAATATAATTTGAACTTCAATTCAAAAGTGTTTAAAAACACTCTTCTTAGTAACATCAACCATATATATATTCCAATTACCTTGTTTCTTTTACAATTAAGCAATTTATATTTTTGTTTGTAAGACCTAATCCTAATCAATGAGCTTTGACAAGCTATAATTTTTAATCTAACTATCTACTTAGTATGAAATTTTGCACAAAAATGTTGATATAAGCTTTTTACATGCTTAGAAAAATTTAGCTCAATCCAACTTACAGATTACAAGAAAATGTCTACAAAACGCACTGATGACACTCGGCCGCCAACTTGAAGATTGATGCAAAAACTCCAATAGTGATTTCTCCTTCTCTCACTATTTAAATCAGCTCAAATTTGGTATGTAGCTCAATCTATAAGTTTTCTATAAGCATACCAAAAATTACGTTGATCCAAAAGGTGGATCTTTAGTTATCACAAAAATCCTATCCAACCCTAAACTGCCAACTTCCGACAATCCTTTGTATCAAAACTCAAATATCTCTTGATTGCATTGCTAGATTAATACAAATTCTTTTATACACTTAATACATCCAACAATCCAAATAATACCGAATTGTGAACTATAGATGCTACACAGATTGCACGAATCACTCAACAATGCAAGCCATCATTGTCTTATATAAAAACCCAAAACACAATTACAAACTCTGATTTTGAATAGTCATTGCTAAGTCCTCCAAAACCCTATGGTTGCAAGCTAAATGCCCTTGGAACCCCCTTCAAGTTAGCTATCCAATCTCAATTGTTGATCTTTAAATGTCTCCCCCTCTTACCTTTGGCAGTCATTTTTGTTCTTAGAGGTTTGATTTTGACCCTATCTCATACCCGGTCTTTCCCCGGGTATCAATTCAACTAATTCTAAAGATTTTTAAGTTAAATCCTATCTTCAATTTAATCTTAGTATCAATTATAATAACTAGTTTCTTTTTTTATCCTATTTTAATTAACTTATGGCTTTTCAAAATCAGTAATAGAGTTTGTATAGCCTAGAAGAAAACTTTAACAACTAACTTTTATTTGTTAGCTATTATAACAAGAAAATAATCTAAGAGGCTTCCATAACCATTTTTTTAAGTACTTTAAGTTCCTATTGAACTAAGATAATCAAGTATTAAATACAAATTACTCTTATCTATATCTTTTGCTATATAAATATGCTGCAACACGACATCCATCTCCTTTGAATCTGCGCATCCTCCGGTATGCAACAAATGAAGCATATGTCATAGTTGGCATCATACCATCTCTTCATTTTCTGCACCAAGTTCTTCTTCATGATCCATTTTAATATAATTGTCTTCTTTAAAGTCATTGATATCTTCAACATGATCTTCCACATTTATTTCTCCATCTCGTCCTTTAAAAATCTTTACTTGCTTTTTTGCAACAGGTATTTTCAACCTTGTACCATCCAATTCCTTCAATGAATATGTGGCATTGTCTTGAATTGTTACCACTACATAGGGTCCAAACCAACGTTTTAAAAATTTTCATACGGTGTTATACTGGTTATGCAAACTGTTGTCATAAATAAGTACCCAATTATCTTCTTCAATTGCTTTAGGCCTCAATCAATGTCGTTTATCAAACCAAGCCTTGTTCTTTAGCCTTATCTTTTGTAACTGTTTTATTGCTAGTTCCACATCTTCTGATCTTTGTTCAAGCTATCGAATTCTAATAGCCAATAATTCTTCTCTTATTAATCCATCTTTTCAAGGTAGTACACTCCAAATTGGCACTTGTTCTTTAATTGGCATAATAGGTTTTTGACCTGTCATGAGTTCCACTGGCATATATCTTGTCACCAAACTATGTGTTGTTCAATCAGCCCATAATACATAAGGTAGAAGTCAAGGCCATTCTCTCACTCTTCCATTGCAAGCTTTAATCAAGGCTTTTACAATTGGTGGATGTCCACGTTCACTTTTTGCATTCTTTTCTGGATTATAAGCCGTGGTCAATGATAATTTAACTCCACATCTTTTGAAGAATTCACGAGCTTCATGTGCATTTAATTGTCCACGATCTGCAGTGATTTTTTTCCATACATCCGTAGCGGCAAATAACATCCTCAAGTAAAAATCTACAAATTCCTTCTGTAGACTTTGTCCTTAAAGCCTTGCCTTCTACTTGGTTTGATAAATTCTCATGAGCCAAAACTAAATACTTCATTTGTTATAGTCCCATTGGCATAATAACCAAATCCACAACCCATTTAAAATGAAGGCCAAAGCATATGTTGGATGCAAACCATCTCGATGTCGTATATTTGAATACATTTGACAAGCTACACAAGATTCTACAAATGAAGTTACATCTTCATACATATTCTTCCACCAATATTATTCCTTCAATTTAGCAAAAGTAGCCCAAATTCTTCTATGCCATGCCCATAAACTATTATGAAATTCCTTGAGTAATTCTTGTTGATCTTTTTTAATACCTATTACTCATTGTGGCATACCAATGTCTGATTTTGGCCTCTTCTATAGAAATCCCCCTTGTAATATGAACTTGTATGCTTTTCTCCTGATTTGTTTAAATTTTTTATCTGACCAATTAGCATGCTTGATTAACATGCTCAAATAATATCCAATATCTAATAAATCTCTTTCATAATTTTGCTTCATGAAATGACTTATTTTCCTTGTTCAATTGTAAAATTGAATAAAATTTGTACCCACATCATCAATATCCTCTATCATTTCATCTTCTATATTATATCTTGCTTGAGATAACATATCTGCAACAGAATTGTCTATTCCCGCAACATGCTTAAATTCCGGATTTAATAACTTGATATAAGCAATCCATCTTAACATTGCAATATCTGGAGTTGTGCAATTAATAATCATTCGAAGCAAAAGCAAACAATCTATTTCCACCACTACTGTTGCCCCAATTAAATAATCCCTTTCAGCTTTTATAGCTGAAACAACTCTCCATAATTCCCTTTTTACTTGAGAATATGCACGTTGGCATGCACTTAAAACCTTAGCTCCAAATCAAACTGCAAATCTATGTCCATTTGAATCAACTTGATCCACTGTCCATCCAATTGGACTAGTATCCACTATAAAAATCACTGGTCTATTGCACTTATAATCAATTTTTTTTAATATAAGAGGTGATATTAGTAATTCTTTCAATATCTGCATTGCTTTGACATGCATTTCTTCCCACTTAAAATGATAACCTTTGCATAATAATTCATACAATAGATCTGCTATATGAGTATAGTGAGGAATCTAAATACGATAAAACACACATGCACCCAAAAACCTACGCACCTCTGTTAAAAAACTGCAATCTTCTTTTATTCTTCTAATTACATCAATCTTGGCTGGACCTGGTTTTCTTCTATAAAATCCACATAAATGTCCAATAATTATAACTTCTTGTATTTCAAATATAGATTTTATTCCTAATAATGTAAAATGAACTTCTTCAAGTCAAGTTAATATCTTTTCACAATCTTGTATATGATTGACAACATACTTACGACACCCCCTTTTATCTAAAGTTTCATCCTTGTTTTCTTCTTTGCACCCTTTAATAGGAACATCATCTAAAAAAGGCATAGTCTTTTCAAGAATAAAATCCTTCAATACCTTATTCATCCCGCTCATCATATGTGCAACTGAATTAGTAGTACCTTGAAGAAGAGTATACATTTTAATCAATCCAAATGGAGTTCTCATTGTTGTCATGTCTCTACTTTCTTTTGCTAGTTATAATTGGTCATAGCTTGAATATAGGTCACCCATTAAATAAATTGCCCTTCCTACAAATGCTTCAACAAATTCATCTACTATTAGTCCAATTCCTGCATTTCTGATAGTCACTACATTTATTGGCTGCATATCTTGAATAAATCGTAATGATCCATTTTTCTTAGGCACTGTAAACCATCGGCTAGAATATGGTGCAAAAGAAGGCTTCAAAATCTTCATCTTCATTTTTTCTTTTAATAATTCTATCAAACTCGATAAATGCGCCCTTGGCATTGGAATTGGCCTCAAATTCTAAGGTACATGTGGTATAGTGAAAATAACAATAGAAGTTACAATATTTGGATCCACACATCCAATTTCATGAGATTCAAAGGCAAATGATTTACCTCATTTTGCTAGCATTTCTTTGAAGAATACAATTTCCTCTGGCAACAAAGAAGCATCAGAACCAATCTTTAATTCTTTAAAATTTTCTTCAGTAAACTTATGCCTAATATTTCTTAGATCCCTCAAGCTCTTTTCTCTTGATGCTTCTTCTATATGTTCTTTACAATCTTTTGGCAAAGATCCAGCAATAGGTTATACCTTCTTATCTATTATCTTGTATTTTGTTTCAACCATAATCTCTGGTGTTTGAAAAGATTCAATCATATCATAAACTTCTTTTGAATGAATCTGTATAATTTTATCATCATCTCCTAATCTAATAGATGCAGTCAATTCCAAAGGATCTTCCAATCCATTTTTTTCATAAATATCAATAATCTTTTCATTATCTTCTAATATTTTTAACCCATATAATTCTCTTTCAACAGGACATAATCTTTTTCTCTCACTTCTTTTTAGATCCTCAATCCTCTTATATATAATACTCCCATTTTTAAAAATGCCAATAACTCCTACATCAAAGGTACATATATCTTGCGAGAATACCTCCCCTTTTGTACCTCCATAATCCCGCTTTATAGTGGTACTCCTCAAAAATCCGTAAATTCTTCAACAACTCTTGGCAATGGTTTCTCTCTCAATCTGTCTCGATTATGTTCATGATTTGGAAGAATAGTCAAAAATTATACTGCCCTATTTCCATCTTCACTACAAATCCGTACATAAGTTGATCCATCATCAAGGACTTTTGTTTCTATTTGAGTCGCAATAATATATGGTTGTCCCAATATAAGAGGATAAGTTGTTGCATCTTGAACAAAGAAATTTTGTTCCATTGCAACATCACCAATCCGAATCTTCACATCCGGGCAAGTACCATACAACTCACCTCGTGTATTATTAGCTGTCCGTATTATCCATCCATGCTCTATATCAATTGGCCACTTTTGTTTCATATAAAGATACTTAGACATAAGATTTATTTTTGAACCATGGTCAATCAAGGCAACAACTCGCTCATCCATATCTCCAATCTTTACTAATACCTTTGTAGTTGCTCTAGCCCAATGCTTTCGAGTATAATGACTCAAAATTTCTTTCTCTTTATCACTTGGATCATCAAAACATGTTTTTTGATTATAACTCCTTCCTCCATTTGTTAATTGTTTGTAACAATTGCCAATTTCATCTTCTTCATCTTCACATATATGTGCATCAATAGCATGATTTGATCCAAATTCACCCATTAATTGCCTCTTTTGCTTAATATTGTCAATAATGACATCATGGAATTCTTTCTTTGCAATATCCAATATTTTCTTCAATATGAATTTAACTTTAGCATTGAGGATACGTTCTTCAAGCACCCCCTTTAAATTTGTTGTTGCTTTAATATCAGAGAGAAGTTTGTAAGCCATTGACTTACCTTTTCTCCTAAGTCCTTTGATTTTTTTTTTAAAGATGTTGAAACATCTTTTGGTGGTAATTCCTGTGATGCCATCTCACGAGCCTTATCTCTTTGAGTCTGTCTTTTTGAAGAATTTTCTTTTCTTATATCATTAGAATCTTGTCTTCTCTTTTTTTCTATTTTTAGCAATATAGGCATGTACTCATAAAGCTTCTATAGGATCCTCCTAATCCGTAGTTCTACGATTTATTACAACAGTCTTTAATAAAGCTTCTTGTGGCATCTTCTTCTTATGCATTGTAGAAATAGCAGAAGACCAAATCCCACTTGGTTCAATATTTCCAAAAAATTCTTGCTTGCCATTGTCATCCACTCTAGTACCACAACTTGCAATTTCTATTATTGCAATTCCATTTGCTGCCAAATAATCTTTAACTAATGCTTTCATACCTCCCTTACCAAAGTTGATTTGGAGAATATCACCAATATCCTTTAATGCCACTTTTCCATCTTTCCAAAAAATAATGCCTTGTTGGACCATTTCATTAAACTCACCACAATCCTTTCGAGAATGGAAATCATCATCACACCAGATGCATCTTTGCACATATCCTTGTTTAAAAGTAGATTTTGAATTCATTGCAGAAGTCTTATCCTCAAGCCTTGCAAATTTAATTTGAAGATCTCGCATCTCGCGTATAAGTTCTTCAATCCCCATATCTTCTTTCTTTGACGTAGTTACTAAAGGTTGAATAATAGGTACTATCAACTGTGAAGTGGGCACTTGAGCTTTAGGTACCTGCATCATTCTTTGAATATCCCCCTTATCCTTCTTTTTTCTTTTTTTGCCAATAATCCTATTGCATTCTCGACTTTCTTCTAATTTGTTATTAATCCTTCATCTTCTTCTTTATCTTCAAGAGAAATTTCCAATCTTTCTTGTAATTCTTCATCTGTTGCTTGAAGAAATAACTCAACCTTGTTTAGTTCCAAAGTTACCTTTTCTATTTTTGATAATTGTAAATATTGTCTCTCAAACTCCTTTAATAATTCAGTAGCTTGCAATTTTTAATTAGGGTGCTCAATCCATTCCAAAAATGATTTCTTAATGACTTGATCAGAGTCTTCAAAGAAATATTCATTTCTCAACGCATGAGAGATTCCTCCCAAGAGCTTCCAAATTGTTCTGTAACTGATTTCACATGTTCTTTTATTTTGGATATTGTAGCAAGTTCAAATAATAAAATCATGTCCCTTTCAGAGACTCGATTCAATTTCATTTCCCGCATATAACACCTCAAATACTTAGATATGTCTTTTCCATCAAACTGGTCAACCTTCTTAGTCACTACTTGCAATGCTTTGATTGCCAAAGCCTCCTTTCGATCCTTTTCTTGTTGCAATTGCATAATTAATATAATAGCTTGAAACATATTTGCAATGTTTGGATCTAGATACATAGCTTATCCACCAGAAGAAGCTCTACTAGAAGATCCACTTGAAGCTCCATCCAAAGCTCGATCAATAACTCCAAAATCCACCTTTTTGCTTTCTTGTGCCATTAATTCCAAATAACCACAACAAAAGCTAATATCTTCCACTCCAAACTTTCATGTTGAGTTCACCACTTATGTCATATTATGAGTTGTATTGTTTGGGAGTGCATCAGGCACCTCACTGTAGAAGGTAAAGTAGTATTTGCAAATAATCAAGAAATCCTAATAGGTTTCATCCATGTATGAGGAATATAATTTGAACTTCAATTCAAAAGTGTTTAAAAACACTCTTTTTAGTAACATCAACCATACATATACCCCGATTACCTTATTTCTTTTATAATTAAGCAATTTTTATTTATGTTTGTAAGACCTAATTCTAATCAATGAGCTTTGACAAGCTATAATTTTTAATCTAATCATTCACTTAGAGTGAAATTTTGCACACAAATGCTGGTATAAGCTTTTTACATGCTTAGAAAAATTTAGCTCAATCCAACTTACAGATTACAAGAAAATGCCCAAAAAGCGCACTAATGACACTCGGCTGCCAACTTGAAGATTGATGCAAAAACTCCAATAGTGATTTCTCCTTCTCTCACTATTTAAATCAGCTCAAACTTTGTGTGTAGCTCAATCTATAAGTCTTCTATAAGCATACCAAAAATTACGTTGATCCAAAAGGTGGATCTTTAGTTATCACAAAAATCCTATCCAATCCTAAACTGCCAACTTCCGACAATCCTTTGTATCAAAACTCAAATATCTCTTGATTGCATTTCTAGATTAATACAAATTCTTTTATACACTTAATACATCCAACAATCCAAATAATACCGAATTGTGAACTATAGATGCTACACAGATTGCACGAATCACTCAACAATGCAAGCCATCATTGTCTTATATAAAAACCCAAAATACAATTACAAACTCTGATTTTGAATAGTCATTGCTAAGTCCTCCAAAACCCTATGGTTGCAAGCTAAATGCCCTTGGAACCCCCTTCAAGTTAGCTATCCAATCTCAATTGTTGATCTTTAAATGTCTCCCCCTCTTACCTTTGGCAGTCATTTTTGTTCTTAGAGGTTTGATTTTGACCCTATCTCATACCCGATCTTTCCCCGGGTATCAATTCAACTAATTCTAAAGATTTTTAAGTTAAATCCTATCTTCAATTTAATCTTAGTATCAATTATAATAACTATTTTCTTTTTCTATCATATTTTAATTAACTTATGGCTTTTCAAAATCAGTAATAGAGTTTGTATAGCCTAGAAGAAAACTTTAACAACTAACTTTTATTTGTTAGCTATTAAAACAAGAAAATAATCTAAGAGGCTTTCATAACCATTTTTTTAAGTACTTTAAGTTCCTATTGAACTAAGATAATCAAGTATTAAATACAAATTACTCTTATCTATACCTTTCACTATATAAACGTGCTGCAATATGACATCGTATGCATAGGATGGCCTTTCCACTTACCAAGAGACAATCCTTTGACCATTAGGAATCTACCTGGCATAATATCTTTTACTTGATAACTTAGTTTATTTTTATTATTCTCTATTTATCTTAACGAAGTGGATGTTTAAGACTAAAAGAGATGCAATGAGTGTAGTGGTTGAAACAATCACCAAGAGCATGGTACTAACGTATTGACACATTTTTTGTCAATGGAGGTTTTGTGAAGAGTGAAGCTAATCACTCATTGTATGTGATGCAATCTAAAGAGCTCTTGCTCATTGTGATCATCTATGTTCATAATTTGATCATCTTGGCTAACAATATAGAGAAGATGAATTGGATGAAGGCCATATTAAAAAAAGTGTATGAAATGAGTGACTTCGGAGAGCTCCACTATTGCTTAGGAGTGGAGTTTGTAAGAGATAGTGGCAACAGAACTATTACAATAAGCCATAGTAAACACATTAAAGAAATATTAAAATGATTCAATATGGAAGAGTGCAAGCCCATTGGAACACCTTTGGAGGCCAATTGCAAGTAGATGAAGCTCATGGATGAGGAGTTTGCCCAAGTTGGTGGTGAGATGCAAAGTGTTCCATACAAGGCAGCAGTTGGCTCAAGTATATATGCAATGGTGGCCACAAGAGTAGATCTTCTATATGCGGTGAGTATTATGAGTCAATACATGTCTAAGGCTAAACAATAGTAAAGTGGTTATTGAGGTACTTAAAAGGTATCAAGTATTGTGATAAATAAGTATTGTAATGTTGAAAAAAAAAACAAAGAAGTCCCAACACTTAGCATCAGCAAGGGTTTCACAGAAAGAGAAGTGTGGAGTAAGATAATTCTTACTTCCAACTTCCTTTACTTATAGGTTACTGCCTTAATAGATAATTTCCATCCATTCTCTCTTATATTCATCCAACCTACCATTAAGACATCTTTTTACATCTCACCTACTATTAAGACATCTCTTAGCATATTTTGTATACTCTTACATATACTTGAGGCTATTGTCCTTGTGACTCATCCATAGGATAGTTCTTCCACATCTTCAGAATCAATCCTTTGACCATTAGCAACTTAATCTATTATTATTTATTTTCTTCAACACTCCCATTTTGCTATTAAATCTAATGCCTATGTTAATATATGATGCATATCCTTCACTAATACTTTAATCAACAATCATGTCTTCTATATCATAATATGTCATATTAATCACTCCCATTCTAATCTTCTTCTTTATGAAGTAATATTAAATGGCCTTCAAAGCTTGTCTTAATTAAATTCCTTCCATTGCAATATGACTTGTTGGCATATACTCCATCTTTATTGACGACCTTGCAAATTATTGTAGTTTCTTAAAAGTCCATGAAATTGCTCCCACTCCAACAAAGAACATATAAACCACTGATAACCTTCTATTATTTGCATCTCAAACAAGGTGTTGCTTATCTTTTTAAACAAATCCATATAAATATCTTCTTCTAACTTTCTATTCAAGAAAGCCATTTTCATCTCCATTTGATGCATCTTTGAGTCCATTGAATCAATTGAAGCTTGATTTGATAGAAATTGAATTAAATTCTATATTCTATTATCCAAGAGAGATTTCTACTCTTCTTCTATGGCTTCTCTCACTTAATAGCATCTGTGGACTTCATCGCATCACATAATATCAATGAATCAGAAACAAATGCAATATTAGGATGTTCTTCCCGTCAAATCTTCCAATCTTGTCAACAACATCCTTCAAAGCCTTGGTAGCTCTATTACCTTTAGCTTGAGTTTTATATTGATCCATAAATATTGCCAAAGCTCCTAGAATGGTATCCATGTTTGATTGAGCTCCAGAGGAAGCCCCTCCAGTATCCTCCATATTACCTTAGCCAAAACTAGTAGCTTCAAAGCACGTATCAGTGGAAGCACCAATTATGTCGGATAGAGAGAATTCGCCTTGAGAAAACGACGGGTTCCTAGCTGCTATTAGAACTAGCAGGGAACATGAGAGGAAGCCGTGCAAGTATCTTCTATATTTGCACAATATTTGTTTAAGCTTTCAAATTATACTTGTATTATACTTGTATAAGACTTGTACAAATATAAAGTATAAATACTTGAATAATACTTATATAAATACTTATATAAATACTTATATAATCCTTGGTATAATACTTATATAAATACTTATATAAATATTATATATAATACTTATAAAATACTTATATAAATACTTGATATAAATATAAGTATATATACTTGTAAAAAAGGTATAAGCAAAGTATGTATGTATTCAAGTATACCTCAAAATACAACCGCATATGAGGAATACAAGTTGTACAACAAGCTGAAACTAAATAAATCACTAAAAATTAATCCAAAAGTCAAATCAAGCGTGCTTATAGCCTATGGAAAGCCAATAATCCATTGTAAAACATATCAAAATTTCACAAATAGATGACTTACCATTTAAAAGTAATGGCTAAAAGAAGTAGGTACTAAAATTTCTAAGCAAATGCAAAGGCAACAAAGCTCCTCTTCACTTCAGCCTTTGTTGTGATCACTTTCCTTCTCCAAATTAGACATGCAATAGCTTTTTAAAAAGCTCACTCCATCATCTAACTTATTCTAAAATTTCGCATTCATGCCTCTCAAACTCCAGATTTTGTAGCTAATTGATTCTACTCTTCAAACCCTAGCAACAATTTGCCCTCTTTGACACTTCACAGCTCATAAAACTTTCATCAAAGCTCCAAATGTATTGATTTTTGTTTTTTTAGAAAGCTTACACAAGCTTGTATAAGCACCTAAATTATCAAAAAGATTGAAGAGACTGTCCGACTTGGGTGGTTGAACAAAGTCTCTGCCCTTCTTCATCGGGTGGCAACAAACCCTTTTCCACTCTCAAGCTCACAAATTTTGCTCTCCAATTCCAAATACTACAAGAGATGTCTTGATAGAAAGCTAGCACAATTTTCCACACTTTCTATAAATTTCACTAAGAAAGAGTCGAAATCAAACTTGCAGTGGTAGCTCGAAGTTTCTACCCCTCTTTGTCAGATGGCAGCAAACCCTACTCTACTAAAACAAGCATAATTTTTTGCTCACAACTTTAAAACAAGCAAATAAGTAGGTTCTAGAATTCTCACAACTTGAAGAACACATCCACCAATTTTCATTACAAACGCTTCTATCTCCTTGGAGCTATCTCTCTCCAAAGTTCACCACTCAAAACTGCCTCCAATTCTAGGACTAGCAAGAGGAGTATATCTCGCTCTCTTTCCATAGTAGACTATGAGACGCTCACATGGGCAACCAAATCCTATTGGATGGGCCTTATTCACCCCATGCTCTTCTTTCTTACCCCCTCATAAGGTCCATTCTACCTCAAAAGTCAACAAGAAAAGTAAAACAACCTTTACTTTTCTTCTAATTACAAAAGAGTCTATTCTAGGATATAAATAAGGTAGGAACAAAACAAATAGCCATCTTAATTCACTAATTAAGTGGCTATAATAAATCCTCTCCTTATAATATCTTCCTAAAATAACCTCTAGCACTTACACATATATTAACAATAGATACAAGATATTTAATATTTTTATACACTGCACGTAAATGCAGTATGACACCTGCATACCACATACATGTCCAAGCGCTTGTTGTTTGATGCGATTGGAACACTTGAAGGCATGGTCTTTAATTTGGCGGCCTTTGTAGCAACCCGTTGTCGTACTGTAATTACTTACAGTATGTAAAAATTAGTTAAAATATATTATATGTTTATGAATCTAGATGTGTGTTAGAATGGTTAGTAAGTTAAATTAAAAATGGTTGATAGAAGAAACTTTATTTTATTTTATTTTACTTATTTTAGTTATGGTATTTAAAAATTATAAGATCTAAATGTTTAGTATGAAGTCTTGAGAGAAGGTTGGGACTTAAGGATGAAAATTCAAGCTAGTAAGAGGCTAATTGGAAGGAATGAAATCAAGCCATGGTCGGATGAAGGCAAGGAATAGGGAACTTCATCCCTATTGGTCGAATACTATGCCCAATGGGCTTTGAGGAGGCTGCCCGCGACCTTAACAAGGGTTTTTGGCGACTTCAAAAAGGGGATTTGCAATTTCAGAGGTAGGGTTGTAAAGTTTAGGGTTTTGAGTATAGTTTGGGAGGAAATTTTAGGCGATTTGGAGTTAGGGTGAAGAAGTTATACTTGTTCAAAGTTAAAGAGTGGATTTCATACATACTGTCACTCTTTTGGGATTTCGCGGAGTTATACGGAGGTTTTTGGAGATCGGACAGTGAAATTGAAAAGGTGATTTCAAGATCTACGTTTGTTACGAAGGAATTCTTAAGTTTTGAGTTTAGACGAAGGAGATATGAAGAGTTGAAGACAGCGCATCCAATTCCAAGGCAGTAAGTAGACCGTTTTGTTGATGATGATGGGGTTTGCCATATCTTAAGTTTTTGGACGAATTTTTGTCTAAAAATTTCCAAGAAGGTGTATTATTGTGCTAAGAAGCTATACATCAAAGTTTCATAGCATTTGGACTTTTAGATTGTGAGATATGAAGAATTTAGTACACGGGTGTTTGTAAACAAGGGTTTAAAGCTACTGCTAGGGTTTTGGCGATATCTAAAGATCGATAATGAATCGACGGTTGAAATTTGTGGTGGTAGTTGTGAAGAATATATCAGTACTTCATGTAAATTTGGAGTAGTTTTGGACGGTTGGATTAAAAGTTATGGGTTATTGAAGTTCGGAAAAAATTCCCTTCCTACGGGAGAATGAGGGTTTAGAGTATTTTGTTATGTTTTGAGTGGTTTGAGGAAATTAGGCTTGTGTATTGGGTGTAATAGCCCTATGGAGATCTCTTTTATATAAAATTGGGGGTTTTTATCATACTTGAATCTTGCTTGAGTAATTAGTGGCAGCCAAAAGCCCAGCGCTTTCTTGAGGCAGATTCTTTCTACCCCGACACCGTATCCATGCAGAAATGGGAGCCAAGTGGAAAACGGATAAATTCGCTTCTTTGCTATGCTCTAACTATGTGCATTCCATTATTGCACATACATTAAGTCAACTAGCAGTGGAGAAGAGCGTACCTTTCCCAATGTTGCAATAGGGTATGCAGAGTTTACCAGTTGGTCAAAGGGTAGTGGTGCACAAAATTGGAGAATCAAATAGATCGCGGAAACAGGAGGCTATTCCGGAGACTACATAAGGGCGGCCTTCAATTCGTGCAGTGATTGAAAGGATGGCTGAGGCTCTAGTTTTGAACACTGGAATACTAGAGTGAGGGAATTTCACGAAAGTAATATTGGATCAAATTTTCCAATTGCAGCTTACCGTGAGTCAGTTGGAAGGAAACTTTAGACAACAATTAGAGTCAAGCAGGAAGGAGATAATAGAGAAAAGCCGCCGAATTGTGGAACATGGTCACCTTATTAGGGCAAAGGTGGAATCCAAGTTGGCATTGGAGCGAAAGTTAGCAGAGGAAAAGAAAAATTGGACGAATGATAAAGATTGCATTCAAAGAATCCTAAATGGTTAAAAGAAAAAATTAATAGAGAATCGCAGGATATGGAATTTGGAACAAAAAGCGTTGAAGTGTCAATTGTAGGCAGAATGTGAAAAAGCAACAAAATTGGAACAAGAAAAGGTAGAATTGGAAGACCAATATAGAATTGGAATAGATAAGCTGCAGGCAGAAATTGGTGCCTTGAAGGGTGAAGTGGAAAAATTGGAGGGTGACTTGGCCAATGTCGTTTGGCCACAGGTATATGTTCCACTAATTTTGAGTATTAGTGAATTGAAAGAGAAGATGAAGCAACAAGGGCGGTAATTAGAGGTGAAAGATGCTAGGATTCTACAATTGGAGGCTCAAGTTCAGGAATTGGGAGCGGATAATGAAGATTTATCAATACAGTTGAAGGGTAACCATGTCGATTTATTGGAGGAGGATGAGGATGTGCCAATAGAGCTAGACACAGAGGAACTTCCTACAAATCTAGGAATATCTTAATCCCAAGAGCCAATTTCATAACAAATATTTTTTTTTATCAATTTTTGTATTTGTGAGGGCGCTGCACAATTAGGAGTGGGACTATATAGAATAGATAGGAATTTTAGGATTTACAATACATAGTTTGTAGGATTAAGAATAGGCAGGAAGCCGATGAATGGCCAGTTTAGAAGGCAGAATGCACGAGGAAGTTATAAAAAATAATTATCATTGATTGTGTAGCAGTTAATATAGATGGAGCAAGTATAAATTGATTTGGTATGGGGGAGCTAGGGTCAGACTATGATAGTCGTGAGCCGGGGTAAGCTTGGTACTACCTCTCTCTTTTCTTTTGTTAGGCCGTAGTGTAGGATCCAGATTCTATTCCGAAAGATTATACCATGTCAATGATAAAATATAGTAATAAAATAGAAAATTTATATATGTGGACGAGTAAGAAATTATAATTATTTGATGCGTGAAATCTTTGTGGAGAATTGGAGGTTGAAGACCGGATATGTCAATGAAGTTTGGTTGTGGATGAGATTGTCATGCCGTATTAACTATGAGAGTTGAACGGTGAAGGAGAATATTAAAGAAACGATATGTTTTGAAAGACATTCTGGATGAGGAATTATTTCTAGTGATTGGAGAGAGAAGCAAGTGTATGTAGTCTGTGAAAACGATGTCAAACTGCATTTACGTGCAGTGTATAAAAATATTAAATATCTTGTATCTATTGTTAATATATGTGTAAGTGCTAGAGGTTATTTTAGAAGATATTATAAGGAGAGGATTTATTATAGCCACTTAATTAGTGAATTAAGATGGCTATTTGTTTTGTTCCTACCTTATTTATATCCTAGAATAGACTCTTTTGTAATTAGAAGAAAAGTAAAGGTTGTTTTACCTTTCTTGTTGACTTTTGAGGTAGAATGGACCTTGTGAGGGATAAGAAAGAAGAGCATGGGGTGAATAAGGCCCATCCAATAGGATTTGGCTGCCCATGTGGGCGTCTCATAGTCTAATATGGAAAGAAAGGGAGATATACTCCTCTTGCTAGACCGAGAGAGAAGGAGTTTTTGAGTGGTGAACTTTGGAGAGAGATAGCTCCAAGGAGATAGAAGCGTTTGTAATGAAAATTGGTGGATGTGTTCTTCAAGTTGTGAGAATTCTAGAACCTACTTACTTGCTTGTTTTGGAGTTGTGAGCAAAAAATTATGCTTGTTTTAGTAGAGTAGGGTTTGCTGCCACCTGACGAAGAGGGGCAGAAACTTCGAGCTGCCACTGCAAGTTTGATTTCGACTCTTTCTTAGTGAAATTTATAAAAGTGTGGAAAATTGTGCTAGCTTTCTATCAAGACATCTCTTGTAGCATTTGGAGTTGGAGAGCAAAAGTTGTGAGCTTGAGAGTGGGAAAGGGTTTGCTGCCACCCGATGAAGAGGGCAGAGACTTTGTTCAACCACCCAAGTCGGACAGTCTCTTCAATCTTTTTGATAATTTAGGTGCTTATACAAGCTTGTGTAAGCTTTCTAAAAAAACAAAAATCAATACATTTGGAGCTTTGATGAAAGTTTTATGAGCCGTGAAGTGTCAAAGAGGGCAAATTGTTGCTAGGATTTGAAGAGTAGAATCAACTAGCTACAAAATTTGGAGTTTGAGAGGCATGCATGCAAAATTTTAGAATAAGTTAGATGATGGAGTGAGCTTTTTAAAAAGCTATTTCATGTCTAATTTGAAAAAGGAAAGTGATCACAACAAAGGCTGAAGTGAAGAGGAGCTTTGTTGCCTTTGCATTTGCTTGGAAATTTTAGTGCCTACTTCTTTTAGCCATAACTTTTAAACGAACATACTTGCACAGCTTCCTCTCATGTTCCCTACTAGTTCTAGTAGCAGCTAGGAACTTGGCATTTTTCCAAGGCGAATTCTCTATACCCGACAACGGTGCAACATTGCCGATTGTTGTTATGAGTTTGGAAGAAGACAGAAGATTACAGTAGGAGAATTGGTGGAGGTTTGTGTCACAAAGTTGATCTTTAGTTGTGAAATAGCAGAACCAATAGAATAGATGGCATTATTTTGGGAAGCATGTACATGTGCATTGGACTCTAATGTTCAGTAGGTAGTTAGTTGTGTGACTCTAACAGTTTAATTCTATGCGGATAGTCTTTTTCTTGTATTCGAATCCCCCTTTACAGATCTATTTTAGGCAGTATTGGTAGAGTAAGTGAGACAAACGAGAACCACAGACCTATTTATGTCTAGTTATTTTGAAACTATCTTGGCTTCATAAATATAATCTATCGATACATTGGAGATCGCGGAAAGTGATATTTCCAACAAAACCCTTAAAGGTGGAACCTGCCAAGATAATGTTTAGAAACAAATCTTTTTTCATAGGTGCAAGGGCCTTTATAAAAGAAGCCAAGCATAATACACCTTTTATCATCATTGCAATGCCAGCTCGAGAAGATGCAACTCCGACTTTGATTATTCTGGAATAGTATGAAGAATTTAAGAATATCTTTGAGAAGAATAATGCTGACATGCTGTCAGAGCATTGATCGTACGATTGTGCTATAAATCTCCAAGAAGGAGTACAACCACAATTTGGCCCAATCTACAATTTATGACAAGATGAGCTCTCAGCATTGATGGATTACACAAAAGAGAATCTTGCGAAGAACTTCATTCGGCATTCTAAATTTCCAATAGGTGTACCTATCCTCTTTGTGAAGAAGAAAGATGGCTCATTAAGAATGTCTGTGGATTATCGAGGCTTGAATAAGATCACCGTGAAGAATCAATATCTATTATCACTAATATCTGGACTCTTGGAGTAACTTGGTGAAGCCAAAATATATACCAAGATAGATCTTTGTAGAGCTTACAATCTTGTATGAGTAAAGGCAAGTGATGAATGGAAGACAACGTTTTGGACGAGGTATGGATATTTTGAATATAATGTCATGTCTTATGGAATGACCAATGTACCAATTATATTTCAACATTTGATAAATGATATTTTTCGAGAATATTTAGACAAATTTATTGTTTGTTACCTCGATGATATTTTGATCTATTCTAAGAATATTCAAGAACATGAGGATCATATGAAGTTGGTGTTACAAAAATTTTGAGATGCAGAATTATACGCCAAGTTAGAGAGATGTATATTCCATCAATCCAAGGTAGAATTTTTTGGTTATATTATTTTGGGCAAAGGATTGTTGATGGATCAAAAGAAGGTTCAAGCAATAATGGATTAGATAATATCAAAGACGATATGAGACGTACAATATTTTCTTAGATTTGCCAACTTCTATCGCATTTTTATTAAAAATTACTCATAAATTGTAGCCCTATTAACGAGGTTGACATCAAAAGATAAGCTTGAGTGGAGTACCCAAGTACAAGAGACTTTTCAAGAATTAAAATCGACGTTTACGACAGCTCCTATTTTGGTACATCCCAACTTTACAAAGGCCTTCTGTTTGGAAACAGATGCTTATTTTTGAGACTTTTGGTGGCCTCAAATGTAGAAGGTAGTGAAGAACTTTGTACTATCATGTGACCTTTGTTCAAGATCAAAGAATCCTCGACATCGCTCTTATGGACTTTTACAACCTCTGCCAATTCCAAAGCAATTGTGGTCTTCAGTATTTATGGACTTCATCACAAATTTGCCACCTTGTGTAACATTTGATGCTATCTACGTGGTGGTAGATTGGTTTACAAAGATGACACATTTTGTTCTATGTAGAAAGACAACTTCTGGTAAAAAAATAACAAGATTGTTTATTAACAATATATATCGATATCATGGTTTATCAGATGTTATTATTTTAGATTGAGGGCCTCAATTTATATCAAAGTTTTGGAGGTTGCTTGTTGACATACTAAGGGTAGATATCAAACTCTCTTCTGTCTTCTATCTTCAAATTGATGGTGAAATAGAGCGAGTCAATCAAGTCTTGGAGCAATATCTACAATATACAATCAACTATCAATAAGACGATTCGACTACATATCTACCATTGGCAGAGTTTGCCTACAACAATTCCGTCCATGTCTCAATTCAACAAACACCTTTATTTATAAATTATGAATATTATCCAAAACTCGATTTGTTGCATAAATCCAAAGATGAAAATCTAGTAGCCAAAGATCTTGCAAAGCATTTAAGGGAGATCTAGACTACGTGAAGCTTCAGTTACAAATAGCTCAAGACTCGTACAAAGCTTTTGCAGATAAGTTTTGGAAGGATTCTCGTGCTTTTCAAATTGAAGATAAGGTTTGGCTCTTGCGACAAAACATCAAGACCACTTGACCTTGTAATAAGTTAGATTATAGAAGGTTGAGACCATTCTATATTCAAGAGCAAATCAATCCGATGGCTTATCGGCTGAAACTACTTACATCCATGAAGGTTCATCCACTCTTTCATGTTTTTCTTCTAGAAGCTTATAGCAAATCAATTTTACCAGGATGGATACAGCCACCACCACCTTATGTTGAAATCAAGGATCACATGGAATATGAGGTGGAACAAGTCTTTGACTCATGATGAAGACGGAAGAAGTTAGAATATTTAATTCACTAGCGTGGCTATGATATAAATGAATAGACTTAGGAGCCAGCAGAAAATGTAACAAATAAGCCGCAAAAGGTATAAGAATTTCATTGACAATATCCTAATAAATCAAAAATCAGCCACTGATGAAACATGAAGATGAAGCCTTCTTAAAAGGAATGTATATAAGCAGGATCCATATCTTATTGAAATATAACTTGTTGTGTTTTGCTTTCTTGTAGTATCAAGATATAGAATCTCAAAGTATATTTAGATATGACTAGTGAGAATGAGAATACTGTACTAGTAATGCCATCTCAACCAAGTAGCTCACGACGTCGACCTTGAGATGAAGAATTAGAAGAATCAAGAAGACGTCAAAGAATACTAAGTAGCAGATCACTCATGATTGTCTTTGAAGCTGAATCAACTCATGAAAGTAGTGGCGAAACGATATTTTCAGGCCGCTTCTACAATAAAGACACAAAAGTTCAAGCATGGTCTCAAGTGTAAGGTGTTGGTCATTATCGCTGGCTACAAGGATCCATGAATCATCTACCTCATGAATGATAATTGGAATATATTGTAGAGACTATGCGCCAAATCTTGGATTTCTTATGTTTGTGAGCATACATCTCAAATGGCTTCTCGAAGACCTCGAAGATAAAAAAATTTGTACCAATCTTGTATTATGTCGGCTTCTCTAAGATATTTTTTATGGAAACAAATACATTAGACTTTGCTTTAGGTGTGATATTATCACTAATGGGAATAGATGACAAATTCCACCCAATAGCTTTTTATTCCAAAAACTTTTTAGCTATAGAAATCAACTACAAAATCCATGATAAATTTTTTTTTGTGATTTTGGACTCTTTTTAAGGATAGCATCAATATCTGTAAAGCGCTGTCGTAATACGTGCAATTTTGCTTGAGAATACTCCAGGCACTTGGCTGTGGAAGACAAAAAAGAAATACACAACAACAAGATCCTAACAACTCTAATAGAATCCTAAACAACTTCTATTAAATCTTAACAATACTAATCAAACTTTGATCCAATCTTTAAGCAATTACAAAAGAAGAGTAAATGAATCTTACATTAATCATAATAGAAAATAATATATAAAATACTAAATTTAGAAAATATTAAAAATAGAATCTTAAAACCCTAGGTCAAATCTTAGTCAAAACCTAAACCAAATCCAAAGTCAAATCGTGGTCAAAACCTAAATCAAACCCTAAGTCAAACCCTAGCCAAATCCTAGTCAATCCTAGTCAAAACCTAAGTCAAATCCTAAGTCAAACCCTGTTCAAATCCTGAGTCAAACCCTGGTGAAACCCTAATCCAATCCTAAGTCAAATCCTAAGTCAATCCTTAGTCAAAATCTAAGTCAAATCCTAAGTCAAACCCTGGTCAAAACCTAAATCAAACCCTAAATCAAATCCTAAGTCAAACCTTGGCCAAATTCTATTCAAATCCAAATAATATTTTTCTATCAACAATAAATTCTATTCATAAGTGTAATTTATTGTTGATAGAAAAGTATTATTTGGAAACCAAGAGATATTGGTGTTCACAAAAATCTTCAATGGCAATTGAATCTAGATTTTTTAAAATATTATTGATAGAATTTGTAAACTTAGGTGCATTCTTAAGGTTATTTGAAGGTTTTCATATTCTTTTGCTAACTTCATAGCCTTTCTAATGGATGAAATATTTTAATTGTTTTATATATAAATCTAATATTTCATCCACTTTATATTTAAGACCTTGATTGACTTCAATTAGAGTTGGTGGTAGAAAAATTCTTTTAACAATACTTGATTTATAATAGGTTTTTAAAAATGAGATATGAAAGACAGGATGAATGCGCATGCTACTTGATCATTCAAGATGATAACTTATTGGATTTACTTAGTATAGAATTGTAAATGGTCTAAGTCTTTGATATTCTAATTTTTGTGATGGTTGATTTGTTTATATATTTTGTCAGAGTACCCAGACACAAATTTTTATCTTAAACTTTCATTGGTTCTTGCAATGAATATTTGCATAGTCTTTATATTAATCTTAAGCCATTTGCAGTTGGAATTTTAATTTTTTATAGATGACTTTTAAGTAGGTAGCTTGATTTTTAGCAGCAAGACTTTTTACATCTTCAATTTGAAATGAATTTGATGTAGGATGGTATCTATAGTTTGAAAAGAATAGAATTTGCTTTGTTAAAGAATGTTCACTGTTATTATATATAAACTTTGCTAATAATAGGAGATCCATCTAATTATCTTATTGGTAATTTATCTTATAATAAAGATATTAATCTAAGATTTGATTTACGTACTTTGTTTGACCATTGATCTAAGGATGATAAGATGATGAAAGGTTGAACTTGATTTTTAAAATTTGAAATAGTCTTCTCTAAAAATTTGATATAAATTGTGGTCTTTAGTTTGAAATAATTTCATTTGAAAGACCATGTATTTGAATAATATTATCAATAAAAAGTTTGGCCATTTCCTCCTTATAAATAGTCTTGTTGTATGGGATAAAGTAAACTATCTTAATAAGACAGTCTACTACCACAAAAATTAAATCTTTTCCATTAGAAATCAAGAGGTCTATAATGAAATTTATGGATAATGATTGTCATGGGCCTTTAAGAATTAGAAGTGGTTAAAAAAGTCTATATGATAAATATATTGGGATCTTTGCTTGGGCACAAATTTCATATGATTAGAAATTTCTTCACCAATTTTTATATTTAAGGTCACCAATAGTTTCTTGATATTAATTCTAAAGTCTTATTGAAGTCAAAATAATTAGCTATTGGAAGATCATGTTGTGCTTGAAGAATTTGAAGTCTTAGAAGGCCTGAAAGAACATACAAGTAATCCTTGAAATACAACAATCTATCTATGAACTTGAAATTATTGTTTTCTTCCACCAATATATTTATTAAATGTCATTAAATACTATCTATAAATGAATCTGTCTTCATTGCTCTCTAAAATTTTATCTTAAGAATTATATTTACATAGATAGATGTAATCAATATTTTTAATTATAAATTGGATGGCTTTAATATAACTAATTTTTATTGATTCAATATAATATCTACTATTCTTAGTGCAAGATATGACCGTTGAGATAGGGCATCTAATTTCTCTTGAAATTTTTTCAAATAATATGTAATCGCAAAATCAAATTGAAATAATGATATGTTCCATTGTGCTTGATGGCGATTCAAAACTTGGACATTCATAAAATATTCTAAATTTTTGTGATCAGTGTATATGATAATCTTGTGTTGAGTCCCTTCCAGCAAATAGCACCATTCTTCAAAAGCATCAACAATTGCCAATAGCTCTTTGATGTGGATTTTATAATTGATTTCTGCAGCTGAAAATTTTTGAAAGCAAAATACTATTGGATGAAGTTGATTATCATCACCAATTTAAAAGAATATAGATTTAAGTACAAAATTTGAGGCATCTATTTCTAGAATGAATGGTTTTATTGAATCTGTGTGGCGAAATATAAGAATTGAAGTGAAGGATTCTTTTTGATTCTTGAATGCTTCTTTAGTCTTGCCATCCCAAATAAATTTTTCCTTGCTTGTAAGTTGTGTTAATGAAGTTGAAATCTTGAAATAATCTTTAATGAAGATTTTATAAAAATTTGTAAATTCCAAAAAATATTATACATCTTCAATTGATGAGGATTATTTCTACTCTATAATAATTTGTATCTTCTTTGGATCCATAAAAATCTCATTTTTAGAGGCAATTTATTCTAAAAATTCAACTAATGGTTGATGAAAAGAAAACTTTTTTAATTTGATATATACACTATTTTTTTATAATTTCTTCAATACCATATGTATATGGTATTTATATTCTTATTCATATTTAGAAAAGATCAATATATCATCTATGTAGATGATTACAAAGTCATCTAAATATTTTTGCAAGATATCATTTATTATATATTAAAAGATTGTAGGTATATTTATAAGTCTAAAAGGCATAATATTGTACTTGAAATATCTATACCTTATATGAAATATTATCTTTTATTAATCTCTTTCTTTGATCAATAAAATGAAGTAGCACCAAAAAATGAAGTAGCTCCAAAAAATGAAGTAGTATCTTATTTTTTTTTTTAATATTTGAATCTTGAGGAAATCTTTCACAAACTCTAATTAATATCAAGATTATGTAATTGAAATTAAGGGAGTCCAATGACCATAGGATTTGTTGGATATTGCAAGATGTTGAAAACAATGTGTGATACTTGATCTCTTAATACCACTTTCAATAGTTGGATTTCTTCAATAATATCCCTTGATGCAGGGTTTTATCTATCAATGACTTCAATGGATGCAGGATGGATCTTCTTTACAAATACTACATTGTACTTGGTTATAAAATCTTTATCCATAAAGCTTAATGAGGCTCCAGTATCTAAAAGGACTTTAGCAAAAATCTCTTGTCTTAAGGTTCTTATATGTATAGGAAGTATAAAACATGGCATTGGATTTGGAGATAGAAAGAGATCTTTTTTTGGTATTTTAGATTTGAGGGTGTCCAACTACAAGGTCTCTATTATAATTAGACATCTTCATTTCTCAACCTTTCTAATTTAAATATTGTATCTTGTACCTTGAATTCTCTAGACTTGTTTAGATAATTTGTTATCTTATAATTAGATCTTTCATAATATAAACATAGATTCTCTTACTGACATCTAATCTTTTTTATTAGTATTAATGGTTTGAATTGAATTGCATCAATTTGAATAGATTTAAAATATATTAATGGCTTTTTCAATATTCTTGAAGATATAGCAGACATACCTTGATAAATATTACTGAAAATTGATTGCCTCTCTTGTCATAATATAAATAAGCAATTGTTATAAGTAATAGCTTGAGATATGAATTCTTCTAAGCTTTCAATTCTTGGCATTGTGATTAATAAATTCTTCAGATCATCTTTTAGGCTATAACAAAATTGAATCATAAAAGCCTTATCATTTTAATCAAGATCATAAGTAAGTTGTTAAAATTCTATGGCATAAATTATAATTGAATATTGTCTTTGTTGTAGGCTTTGAATCTTTCTTTTTGCCACCTTCTTCCATTCACTATCTCTAAATATAATAATAAATCTATTCATAAAAGCCTCCAAATTATATAGAATTAGAATTTTTTTTTCTAATAGTGGAACAAACCATAATCAAACACTTCTTGATAAAAGAGTGCCTATAAAAGCAACTTGAATGAATCTATCTAGATAATGAAAAGAATATAATCATAAATAAAGTTATAAATATTGTACAAAATCTTGGAAGTTGGATCTTATTCTATCAAATTTATCAAGCATATTAGCCTTTGGTTCTTTCATGACAATCCTTAGAGCTTCTAGAGGAATAATGTGTATAGCTTGTCTACCACTTGCTTCTCTCAATGGAATAATTTTTTATTGCAAACTATAAATCTCTTACTTCGTTTCTTTAGATACTTGCTCCATTTATGGTTCTTTTGTTGGATTGCAAAATAATGCCATTTCTTTTGTATAGTATCCAAAAGAATTCAAAGATCTATAAGAGTTGCCACTCTAGTCTTTATTTGTGAAGATGCACCTCCTATGACTTGATTTACTTCTATACTAATAAAAAAAAATATTAATAAGTTGTTAATGAAGTATTTTTTATATTTAAAAAAAATATATTTTTACATAATACTAATTTAGAGGAAGATAATCTGCAACCTCTAAAATACAATGATATATTCTAGAAAAGGGATAATCCACTCTTTTTAAAGAAAAATCAAACTGCAATAAATAAATATATTAGTCTAGAGAGGAGTAATCTGCATTCCTCTAGAATACAATAGTATCTTCAAGAAGATAGATAATCTACTCTTTATGAAGAGTTCAAAGCTTTGATATGATTGCTTAGATAGTCTTGCTAAATTGTCAAGGATATAGGATAGGAAATTAGCAAAGAGACAAAGAAAAGATTATAGAATTAGAATGATTTTATGAACAAAGAACTAAATGATTGACAAGAACAAAGAACTAGATCATTGACACATGTCGAAGGTCCTATAGAATATTGCTACGTAGCTCTTAGATAGATAATATATATATTTTGTCATTTTCCTTTGATATAAATTTTATTAATTAATATATATTTTTTCAATTCTTGTCTTTAATAGCCACGCATTCTTACATGTATATAATAAAATTCTTATTTATATTAGTTTTTTTTATATAATAAGACTTTAGAAATAATTTTAACATATTTTTAGTGGTTGTAGAATAAATAGATAATGTTGGTGGTAGAATAAGGATTAAATATGATAAGTTGGATGATTAATCTATTAGCTTGCCAGTATAGATGAAAAAATAAAAAAATTTATTGAAAAAGTAATTGGGACATGAAAGAAGACAATTGGTATTTCAATTTTTATTATAAAGAAAAGAAAGAAGAAGGAATATCCCAACGTTAAGTAAGGCCACGCTTAGAATCTTTGGAGATAGAGCCTCATCACAAAAGTCTTGATTCAAATGCCCGAGCTTTGGTAATACTCTTCAAAGTTGGAAGGGTGACTCCAAGTGGACCATAAATTATGTTTGGAGGATGTTTTGAAGGTCATAACAAAGAACAAATTCTTGGATGGGATGTTGGTCTAATAAAGGTTATATCTAGAGGTCATTGATGCCATCTCAAGGGTCCTGTTAAACCTATAACGAACAAACAAAAGACGGAATATGTTGCTTCTCTACTCCGATAAATTCTAGAATTTTTACGTATGTGATTTGATCATCAAATTGCTTCGGCTCCTCATGAAACTCGTCGCTAGAAGGGAAGATGATATCATGGACATACTTTAAGCCACTACTAGAATTTTTTGTAGTCTTTTAGAACCTTCTATAATTTTTTAAAATCTTTTAGAATCTTCTCTAACCTTCCAAGACCTCACGTAGACTTTTTAGAGTCTTCCAAAATCTTCCTCAAACTTCTAGAATATTTTAAGATATTCTTAGGACCCTCTAGAATTTTCTTCAACCTTCCAAGACCTCCTATAGACTTTTTAGAATCATTCAAAATCTTCTTCAAGCTTCTAGAATATTCTAAAATATTCTTAGAAGGTCCAATAGGATATAAGGCTTCACAGTATAAATAAGAAGCAAGACTGAATAGCACCTTAGTCTTGCCAACATAAGTCTTGGAGCAATCTAGACTCTTGCCTTATTCTTGATATTAATCCAGTTTCTTATTTTTGATCTAATTCTTGTTCTTGTCCATCCAATTCTTTATTTTTGAAATTATTCTGGTTCTGATTTCTTCTCCTTGGTTCTTTGCTAACCTGCTAACTTGCATCTCTGACACCAAATACCTATATACATATATGAAGATAAAATTTTATTTATGAAGCTTCTAAGAAGATTTTCTATAAGATATTATCAAATTAATCTTCATTTATTTATTTTTTACTATCTATATTAATTAGATAATTATTAAAATAAATCTTATGTCCATGATATTATTCCCTCTTTTAAGGACAAGTTCCATGAAAGGCAGTGATTACATATTGAGGAAGTCCAAGATGTCCCAAATTATATTTGCCACATACTTTGATCTTTGTTCTTTTTGAAGGTAGTTGATAGGTCCTTTCAACCATTGATAGTATCTCATACCAGGGCAAGAGGACCACCTTGATATTTGATCATTGTTAAGGCCTTCATAACTTTATTCAAAGAAAATATTTGAAACACCATCAAAAGTAGTTCCTATCTTTAAAAATATCACCAAACACCGGGAGTCTCTTCTAAAGCTATGATACCAAACATATAATATTTTACTATTAATCCAAAGAAGAACATGTTGTTCTTGAGGATCTTCATCTCTATTCTATTGTCTTAAAGGTTGTAATAGTCATAATGTCTTGTCCAATAAATTAATAATTAATAGCTCTTGAGCTAAATTTAATATATGTTAATTTTCTATCTCTTTGGTCCTAAAAAATTCAAAGAAACAGCAAAAAATGATATAAGATAGAATAGAATCTCTATTGAACTTGATTTATTTTATAGCAAAAATTTTCTTAATTCAAAATTATTTTTAAATTCAAAATTTAAAGTATTGTAAGACTTAAAAGAACTATTCTTAATATCATGCATGAAAGGGTCTAAGGATATATTTAATTGGACTTGCTTGAAAAAAATTAAATTAATAGTCAATATTGATTTTATTACTTAAAGATGAAATTACTCCGGCTTCAAGAAGATCGTTCTTTGTTGATTAAAAGTTACATCTCATTCTTTTGGTGTAAGATAAGAATGTCTAGAAAGGGCATTATACATATCTTGTTGTTTTCTTAGCTAATAAATAATAACAAGCTTAAATCTTAACAAAAATATATTCCAATGAGCCTAATAATAATTCAACATGCGTATTGATATAAAGTACTTAAGATTCTTTTAATTTATATTTACAATGATTAGACTAGAAGCGCTTTTCAGATATTGATGCTATCCTTAAAAAGAGTCGACAATTGCAAAAAGTTTTTTATCATGGATTTTGTAGTTGATTTCTATAGCTAAAAAGTTTTTGGAATAAAAAGCTATTGGGTGGAATTTGTCATCTATTCCCATTTGTAATAATATTACACCTAAAGCAAAGTCTGATGCATTTGTTTCCATAAAAAATATCTTGGAGAAGTAATACAAGATTGGTACAAAAGTAAAAATTATCTTTAAAGCTTTACTTAATACTTTTGCTTCTTTATTCCACTCAAATTTGTCTTTACAAGTTAAGCATATAAATAGATCTGCAATTTGAAAAAAATTCTTGACAAAGATTTGATAGTAATTGATAAATCTCAAAAAATATTACATATCTTTTATTATTTTTTAAATCTTTCAATCCATGATTGTTTGGATTTTTTTAGAATCTATTATAAAACCATTATTTGAAATGATGAATCTTAAGAAGTCAACTTAAATAGTGTAAAATACACACTTTTCTATTATAATTATCATTTGACTTATTCTTCCTATACTGCCTAGAATAAACCTATATAAGGAAGTTCAAACACGGTGTCATATGGCATGATTTTCTATCTGGGAATACACTGGGTATCTAGCTGTGGAGAGTTTATTTGAAACTTGATGGTAAAAATCTAACAAGTGATTTGTCTTTAATAAAAAAGACAAATAATACAAAAATCTTTTAAAAGAAAAGTTATATATATAAATCTTGTTGTATTCAAGTAAGTTTGTACTAAAAAGGTTCAAATTTCTACAAAACCCTTCAAAACTTTGTTCACCCGCAAGGACTTATTTCTTGCTAAACTTTAGAATTTAGTAACTCTTGATCCAATTATTTAGTTTCTACAAAATATTCTTGAAAGTGTAGATGATTTTCTTAAGTTTCACCACAAAGAAAAATCAACTATAAATTTGTTTCCAAGTGTCCGATATCTTAAAATCCCTAGTAAGTACTTAAAACCCTAGCTTAGAGACACTCAAGCACTATTTTCCTTATATCTCACAAATCCAAAATCCGAATGTTACAAATTTTTTTTTATTGTCTTGAAACATAAACATATACACTTTTGAAAAATTTGAGTCAATTATCTATCAAATTACCTAAGATATAGTTCAAAATGTAATCACTAGTTAAGCAAGGTCACCTACTATCCTTAGCTTACAAGCACTAACTTCAACCCCCAATTTCTCCTTCACCTTAGATTAGATTTTATTAAGCAATATATAAAAAATATAGCCAAGAAAGTGTTCTCCTTAACCTTAATTGCCATTCTTTAATTGCTCTCTATATACGCGATTTATATCCAAAAGAGTGACAATAGATCTAAAATTGACACCTTAACTTTGAGCACCTATAACTTCTTCATAATAAGTCCACATCATGTAAGATTTGCACTATAACCTTATCAAAAATTCTAATTTGTATGATTTTAGCCTTTGATATTTGACTCTTTTTTTTAAAAAAACTCTAACTCCTAATAAATCCTTGGGCAGCCTCCTTGAAGCCCATCGGGCATGATTTTTGGTCAATTAAAATAGAGATTTCTATCATCCACCTTTATCCATCTACATGGATGGCCAAACTATCTTTTTTACACTAAAAATTCTTTTCTAATCCTTCTTCTTATAAGATTTACATACTATGTGCTTTAAGCACCAAATAAAAGAAGTAAACTAAGATTTTAAGGGTCACCAATGTCTAACAAATGTGACTTAAGATGTATATAAGTTATTGTCAATATAAATCAATCTCAAAATCACTATCAAAAGAAGAAATAAGATTATAAAAATCTCAATAATAATCTATTTAATAGATCCCTTCTAAATTAGTAATCTAACCATATCTTATAACCAATAAAAGTCTACTGATATGACTCTCATTTATTTATATAATAAATTATATATTAAATATACATATACAATTTTTTCACATAATAGCCAAACCACAATACAACAATGGAAAAAAATTGTATATATGAAATATACTTATTATAGTCACTCAATTCATTGCTTCTGATCGGCAAAGTTTAATGAATACTTAAATATTCCAAAACAACTTCATTACTTCATCTTCTCATTGCTTTGCAGTCTAGTATAACTTTTATAACACTATCTTCTATAATTCTCCTATTATATTCTCTTGTCTTTTTCTAATCTTATAACAACATCAAGTAATATTGCATTGTTTTAACATACTGTATACAATTGCTTCATATTCAAATCACTAGAAATAAATTCTTACTAAGAACTCATTCCAAAATTAATCATTTTTTTAATATTCTTTTTCATTGCTTAACTCTCACAACCAATATGGTATAACATCTTCCTTTACAATCAAGCTACATTGATATATTCAATCTTTGGTTTCCAATCCGTGACATTGAACTCAACCATCAACAACTTAATTTTTTTATCCAACCATATATAAATTGAATTTTTTGTTTCATTATCGTACTTTTTAATTTACATTGTTTAACAATCAAAAGGTATTCCGAACTCTCAACATTAGTCTTATCACAAAAAAATAAAAAAAAATAAAAAAAAGATATAACACTAAGCTTATTGCAACTCTTGACTCTCATAATCTGGCCCCGATTTCTTCTTCTTTCTTCTCTTTATAATAAAAACCAAGTTACAAATCATCCTCTCTCTTGCTTTAACTATTTTTTCAACTAAATTCTCTATTTTTCCATCTATATTGGCCAGCCAATGGATTAATCATCCAATTTATGAATATTTAATTCTTATTTTATCACCAAAATTATCTAATTATTCTACATAGCTCCACTCCTAATTATATAGTACCCTCACAAATACAGAATTGATAAACAAAAAAAACTTCTTCAATGAAACCTCACAATTTTTTTATTTTTTATTCTCTTTATATATATATATATATATATATATATATATATTATCCTTCAAGCTCTTTAGATTGTTCAATTCTAACATTCTCTGTAGGTGGTTCTATAGAGTTTAATTCTAATGATAAGTCATCATCCTCCTTCAATAAATCCACTAGCTCTCTCTTCAATTGGGCTAATAAATCCTCATTATACGCTTCCAATTCACAAACTTGAGCCTCCAATTGCAAAATCCTGACATCTTTCACTTCCAATAGTTGCTGCTGTTGCCTCATCTTCTCCTCCAATTCATCAATTATTGAAACTCGTGGGATAGACACCTGTGGTTGACCAATACTAGCTAAATCACCCTCCAATTTTGATAATGTTGCCTTTAAGGTTCCAATCTCTGCCTATAATTTTTCCATTTCAATTCTATATTGGTCATCTAATTTCTTATTTTTGTATTCCAATAATGCCACCTTCTCTTGTTTCTCTTTAAATTGACGCTTCACCTCCTTCCATTCCAAATTTCATGTTCTACAATTCTGTAATAATTCTTGCTTTTGGCCTTTCATGATGCATTGAATGTGTTTTTTTTTTTTTGCCCAAGCTTCCTATTCCTCTCTTAATATCTATTCCAGTAATAATTTGGATTCCATCTTTTTCTTGATAATTCAATCCTATATCATAATTCTGCAGCTTTGTTCTAATATCTCTTTCTTGCTTGCATCCAATTGCTGCATCAAATAATCTTTTAATTGACTCACTATGAGCTGCAATTGAAAAATCTGATCCAATATGCTTTCCTTGAAATTCCCTCCTTCAAATGTTTTGATATTTGAAATTGGAACTTCAGCCACTATTTCAATTGCTAAACAAATTAGAACCTGCCCTGGTATAATTGCTAATATAGCCTCTTGTTTCTATGATCTATTTGATTTTCTAATTTCATGCATTTCTATCCCTACACTAGCTGTCAATGCCATCAAACTTCAAATACATTATTGTGGCACTAGAGAAGGTATATTTTTCTCTATTATTAAAGGTGTTTGATTCAACATATATGCAATCACAGAGTGCACATAATTGGAACAGAACAAAGATATAAATTTTCTCGTCTTCCGCTTGGCTCCTATCTCTGCATAGATTCTAATTGCTACAAAAGCTGTCCAATTAAACACCATGCCTTCAAGCGTTTCTATCACAGCAAATAATAATTGTTTGGACATGTATGTGGTATATCAATTTAAGTCTAAATGCTTCTAAACAAAATCCATCCATTCTATAAGCTCTGGTATAAGTGCCTTTGCCACCTTCTAACCTTGATTCTTCTTAAGTGATGACATTCCAGCTTTGAAATAGCTTTCCAATCTGAAATCATTAGACACTTCAACCTCCACCGCAAGCTCACTAATTGATAGATGTAGTACCTTTTATAAGGTACTTTCATTAATCCCAATAATGCTCTCCTTTACTACACTTGAATCATCCTCTGGGTCATAATTTGCTATATATTCTACCACTATTTCTACATCAATTGGTGGCAAATTATCTGACCCTTGCAAAAATGCATATAATTGCACATTTCTAAAATCTCTCTACCTTTTTGGAAACCAATAGATTTCCAACTTCATTGGTTCCATATTAGTGATAACCATTAGGGATGGCGACTCCAAATTGCTCTTACTTCTCATATTACAGCAACTTTTTTCTCTGTTTGTAGCTCTCTTCAATCTTTCCATCAATATTATAGAATACTTGCATTTCACTCCTCGCTAATACTGACACTATTTTCTTGATTATTGAAATAAACCTTATACTCCAATAATTATGTTCTACACAACAATACTTGAATTAAAGAAAATTTATACTAAATGCCCTACTCCTAACCTTATACTCGAGGTCTGAATCAACAATCCTTAATCCAGTTTGCTATAACCTCACTTTTATTTTTTCTAAGTAGTTGGCATTAGGACCCAAAATCAACTATCAACCATCTTTATCAACTATCATACACTTATAAAATAGGTAATCTATCATTAACAAGTAAGCCCTCTTTCCTCCCATTTTTGAAACTTGTCTCAGGTTTAAATGGAATAAAGTTGTAATCAATTTTTGCTGATTTGTGTTGTAATTTGATTGCCCATAAAATCTTCTAATTGAACTGACTTATTAAGAAAACTTTCCACTATAGGATACGGTCCATGCTAATAGACTTGAAATTTCCTCGAAAAATTATGAAATTAGCTATCATAAAGAAGTACTAGATCATTGGACAGAAAAAGATTTGGGGCATAATTTACTATTATAATAACTCTTACAGTGACGCTATATAGCTTCCATAGTTAAAAGAGCTATAATCCTAATCTCATCTAATTTTTTTAATTGTGCTAATCAATATTGAAGGAATTCTTTGTCACCAAAATATTCATCCAACATAATTTTCAAACTCTGAACTTCCAATTCAATTAGTAATATTACCTCTTGCCCATACACCAATTGAAATAGTGTGGAATTGGTAGTCACTTTATACGCAATATGATATATCTACAAAGTTGCAAATAATTTTGCACCAGATACAGTCTTAGTTAAAACTTTACAGAGAATATCATTGGTCTTTTCAGTCTATCCATTGGTCCAAGAATAATATGGCATTATTTTTCAATATTTGATCTCATATTTATCCTTCAAGGCTGCAATTGTAGAATTAATAAAATAGATTTTTTGATCACTAACCAATTCTTTGAGACACTCAAAGCAAGTGATAATATTCTCATATAAAAATATGGCTACTAGATTGGCATTATCAATTTTTGTTGCCATCGCCTTTGTCCATTTTACTACATAATCAATTGCGACCAAAATACATCTTTTCTATCCATTTTGTGAGGTTGGTGCAATTGGCCCTACAAATCAATATCCCATTTTTTAAATAATATTTGTGTCAAAATTGGTACTAATAGCATGGCAAAAATACTAGTAGGTCAACCAATATGTTGATAAGAATTATAACGTCGGACATATTGGCGTGCATCTGAAAACATTGTTGGCCACCAATATCTAACCATTAAAGCTTTGTGAATAGTACTTTCACCGATAAAGTACCCATTACAACTATCTAGGTCATATCCATCCAATATGATATGTACTTCACTTTGAAATATACAACAATATAATATTCCATCCTTCCCTTGCTTATATAAAGCTTTACCTATCATGGTATATGAAGCACTTTTCAAAATCAAAAGCTGCTTATATTTTTTGCTATAAGTAAGTGAGAATATCTGGAATATCAAATATTGAATCAATTCACTATATTCCGATAAAATTATATCCACGGCAAATAATTTTGCATCAGAAAGTGCATCATTGATATATTCATTATCAAATATATTAGTCAAATGGGATAAATGGTTTGCATTGGCATTTTTCTTACTTGATCAAATATTAATAATAAAATTAAAGTCTAAAAAGAATAACATCCATCAAGCGATGCGTCCATTCAATTAAAGTTTATTAACCATATACTTAAGAGTATCATGATTGATATGAAACAAAAATGAGTAACCAAGTAGATAATGCCAAAAATTTTGTACGTAGTAGATCTTGCCTAAGACTTCCCATTCAATCATAGTGTAATTTTGTTTTGGAGTAACAAATTATTGACTAGTATGATATATTGGATGATTCAAATCTTTTTCATCTTTTTGACTCAATACAGATCCAATAGCAACATTGGAGCATCAATATAAACATGAAATAGTTTTGTCCAACACGATGTAATAAATATTGATGCAGACACCAATTTTTGCTTCAATTTCTCAAATGCAACCATACATTCCTCAATCCAAATTGGACTAGATCTATCTAATA
Source organism: Physcomitrellopsis africana (assembly GCA_036785485.1). Lineage (NCBI taxonomy): Eukaryota > Viridiplantae > Streptophyta > Bryopsida > Funariales > Funariaceae > Physcomitrellopsis > Physcomitrellopsis africana. Next base: position 67,389 of record JAWRVF010000782.1, read on the forward strand.
TTGGTTTCTTTAAGAGATTAGTTAAAGGTTGACATATGATTACAAATGAATCAATAAATTGCCGATAATAGCTGACATGGCTTACAAAACCACAAACACCTAATATTATTTCTCGCTTTGATAAGGCTAATATATGTATAAATTTATTTAAATCAATAGCAATACTAGCCACAAAAATAATGTGTCCCAAAAGCTTTTCCAAAGGTACGCCAAATTGACACTTCTCAGAGTTTAAAGATATCCCATACTTATCACATTGATCCAAACATTTATCAAGACATTCCAAATGGTCAATTTTCATACTAAATATCTAAAAATATCTCCATTGATAATTATAAATAATCTATACATGCTTATATCAACACTCTTTAAAATATGGCCGGGGCATTATATAATCCAAATGACATTACTTTATAAACAAATGTGCTCCAATCCGTAGTGAAAGTAATCTTTAACTGATCTTCTGCTGTAATTTTAATTTAATTATAATCTAAAAATCCATCCAAAAAAGAATAATATTCACGCTTGGCTACTACGTCCAATATACTATTTGTAAAAGATAAAAGAAATAACCCTTCTTTGTAGCCGCATTTAATTTATAAAAATCTTGATAGATTTGAATTTTTCAATTCTTCTTCAGTACCATCACAATTGGTGAAACCCATTCACTATACAGTAATGGATATATAAAGCCCACGTCTAAAAATTTATCTACTTTCTCTTTTATCATGAGGAAATATTTTAGATTAAGGCGGTATTGTCTTTGACGAACTGGTGTAGCATCCTCCTCCAAAGTAATTTGATGCTCACAAACGTTGGTAGGTATACCTTTTAAATCCGCATATGACCAAGCAAAAGCAGATTTATGACTTAGGAATAAATCTTTCTAATTTTTAGCTCTATATCCATAATATTGGCATATCTATATAGAAAATAAGATATCAAAGGATATATTTAGTATATTCTTTGATGACTATAAAAATAAAAAGATAGATATTGTCGTTAAAAGTAGCAACCACTACCTATAAGTAATAGGTGTTGGAAGTGAGAGACATCTTACTCCACACTTCTTTTTGTGTATAATCTTACTGATACTAAGAGTTGTGACTTTAAGCTTTACTTTCTTCAATATTTCAAACCTAATGCCTCTATGAACATATGATGTCTTTTTTTTATCAATGCCTTTGTCAACAAATCAGTAAGCATGTCTTCTATTGTACAATACTTCATGTCAATTACTCCCATTTAATCTTCTCTCTAATGAAATGATGTTGAATGTCAATATACTTGGTTCTTGAATGATGCTTTGGATTCTTTACAAAAGCAACGCATCTTTGATTGTCACACTTCATTGAAGCTGCTTCCAAATACACAAGTCCAATATCCTCAAAAACTTATCTTAACCATATTGCCTCTATTGCACCATGGCCTGTTGCTATGTATTTTGCCTCTATTATAGACTTTGCAATTGTGAGTTGTCTCTTGCAATTCCATAAAATTGCTCCCATTCCACCAAAGAATATATAATCCATTCTTGACCTCCTATTATTTGCATCTCTTGTCGAATTCACATCATAATAACCATGCAAAGAAAATTTATCACCTCTAAAGAACAATTTGAAGTCCAATATGCCTTTTAAGCATCTCATGATCCTCTTGATCATTATCCAATAGATTGGTCTAGCTTTTGACATGTATTCACTTTCAACAGTCACATCATATGTAAGATCTATCTTTGTGCCAACCATTGCATATATAAGTGAGGTTACTGCAACCTTGTATGGAACACCTTGCATTTGGCCTTCAATTTGAACAAACTTCTCATCCGTGAGCTTCATCAACTTCAAATTGGACTCCAAAGGTGTTCCAATAGGCTTGCAATCTTCCATATTGAATCGTTTTAACACTCCTTCAATATACTTCCTTTGGCTCATTGAGTTGGTCTTCTTAGCACAATCTCTTGCGAATTCTATTCTTAAATAATAGTGAAGCTCTCTCAAATCATTTATCTCATATATTTTTTCTAACTATGCCTTCAATTAATCCATCATCTTCAAAGTATTGGTTAAGATGATTAAATTGTCTACATAAAGAATAACAATCATCAAGAATTCTTTTGATTATATCATATATATAGAATGGTCAGCTTCACTCATTATAAATCTCTCACTAACAAAGAATGTGTCAATTCTTTAATACCATGCCCTTGGTGATTGCTTGAGTCCATACAAGGATTTCTTCAACTTACAAACAAGATGTTGTTTGTATTTTTCAACAAATCCTTGAAGTTCATCCATATAGATGTCTTCTTCCAACTTTAAGAAAGCCGTCTTCATATCCATTTGATGCATTTTCAAGTCCATTGCTATCCCAATTGCTACAATAGTTCTAATAGTGGTGAATTTGGCTACGGGAGTAAATGCCTCATTAAAATCAATATTAGCAACTTGTGAGTATTCTTTTGCAATTAACCTTATCTTATATCTCAAAATATTATCTATTGCATCTTTCTTGGTACTAAACAACTATTTACAACCAATTAAAGATTGATTTGATAGAAGTTGACTCAATTTCCATATTCCATTGTCATTGAGAGATTTGTACTCTTTTTTTATGGCCTTCTCTCACTTCAATGTATCTATGGACTTTATTGCATCACATAAAGTTAATAGATCAGCATAAAGTGCAACATTGGTATGTTTTTCACTTATTTGAAAAAAAATGTGGTTCTTCTATCATTCACCAAGTGATTTTCTTTCTCTTGTAAGATATCTTCTTTCATTTCAAGAAGATTCACTTTGATGTAGTCCATGGCCTTGTCCAACCTTCTTTTCTTTTAAAGCTTGTCTCTTCTCACTTAAAGGTTGGTATTCCTCATCATCATCATCATCATCTTCAACTTCTTTATTGCTGGTCTTATCAATTGCATACATTTTCTTCTTCATCTTCTATGGCTCTTCATATTGATTTGCATCTCTTCTATCTGCATTGTCTTTATCTTCATCTTCTTCTTCTTTTTTTGCTGAAATTCAAGTTGTGTCCACAAACACACCATTACTTCCACTTGGATACATCTCCAAGTACTTACAAGCACTCTTATTCTCCACAAATTCAACATCACGACTTTTAATGATCTTCTTGGTATCCAAACACATTAGCCTATATGTCTTTGTACCTTTACAATATCCAAAAAATATACATTTTATACTTTTGTATCAAATTTGGATCTCATATAATTTGGTACCTTTGCATAAGTAATGCATCAAAAAGTCCTTAAATATGAAATACAAGGTTTTTTCCCACTCTAAGCTTCTTGTAGAATCATTGATGTGAGTGCATTTGTAGAACACCTATTCTTTGTATACATTGCTTCCGTTCACCACAGCTTCCACTTAAAATTCATACTCAAATCTTTAAGCCTAAAGCATACTCCTTGCCATTTCAATTATAATTTGATTTGTTCTTTCAATAACTCCGTTTTATTGTGAAATGTATAAAATAGAGATTTGTGGTTTATTATTTTATTTATTCTACGAATACTACCTAGAATAAATCTGTAAAGGGAGATTCAAACATAGCAAAAGACTAACCACATTGAATTAAATTATTAAGATCACACAACTAACCACCTTCTAATTATACAAAAACATCCTAATTTTGTTACAATGTCTCTCACATGCTAACAATAATTCTATTATCAAATAAAATATCGCAAGCAGTAACCCAACTTAAGTATTCACTGCCTCTTCTCCTCTCCTTACTTATAACAATAATATGTAATATTGTGATATCTCAAAAAAAACACAGCATATAATTATCCCATATTCCAAACACAAGAATACTCCAAAATTGACTATCACTCTCAATAAATCACTTCACACAATTCAGACTCCACGGACTTCCTCTCATGGATCACCCTCGATTCAATACTCAATCTATTATAATTTTTTCATATTCATACTCATTCTTCACAAAACATCTCCAACTCTCCATTTTTAATTTTCCACTTATATTTCTCTATTGATATTTCAGCATACCAATACACCTTCAATCTTTTATTATAAATCAATTCTTGCCTTCATTGTAGAACTGCACTTTACAATATTCAAAACCTATCTATTATTCCTTTCCTATAAAAGAAATAACAAGAGATAGTACCAAGCTTATTCCGGCTCAACACTATTATAGTCTGGCCTCAACTCCTCCATATCCAATCAATTTATACTTATCTCAACGATGTTAATTGCTATACAATTGATCATAACTACTTTTTCTAACTACCTCATCTATTTTGCCTTCTAAATTGGCCATTCATCGGTTTATTGCCTATTCTTAACTCTACAAATTATATATTATAAATCATAAAATTCCTATCCATTCTACATAGCCCTATTCCTAATTGTGCAAGGCCCTTGCAAATACAGAATTGATAAAAAGAATTTTTAGTTATGAAGTTCGTTCTTCGCAATGAGATGCTTTTAGATTCTGCGTAGGAGGTTCCTCTGTGTCTGGTTCTAATGATAAGTCTTCATCCTCCTCTAATAAATCTACATGATTGCTCTTCAATTGAATTAATAAATCTTTATTATTCGCTCCCAATTCTCAAACTTGAGCCTCCAATTGTAGAATTCTCGCATCTTTTGTCTCTAATTGGCGCTCTTGTTATTTTATCTTCTCCTCTAATTTACTAATATTTGAAATTGGTCAGATAAATACCTATGGTGGAATGATAATGGCCAAATCGCCCTCCAATTTTGCCACTTCATCCTTCAAGGCACCAATTTCTATTTGTAGCTTATCCGTTTTAATTCTGTAGTGGTCTCCCAATTTCATCTTTTTTTGTTCCAAATTCACTACCTTCTTACATTTTGCTTGCAGCTGACACTTTAATGCTTCCCGTTCTAAATCCCACATCTTGCGATTCTCTAATAATTCTTGCTTTTAGTCATTCATAATTCTTTGAGTGCGATATTTATCATTTGCCCAATTTTTCTTTTCCTCTGCTAATTTTTGCTCCAATGCCAACTTGGATTTCGTCTTTGTCTTAATAAGGTGATTCTATTTTATAATTTGGCGGCTTTTCTCCATTATCTCCTTCCTGCTCAATTCCAATTGTTGCCTTAAATTTCCTTCCAACTGACTCATGGTAAGCTGCAATTGGAAAATTTGACCTAATATTACTTCCGTGAAGTTCCCTTCTAGTATTTTGGTATTCAAAATTGGAGCCTCAGCCGCCCTCTCAATCACTATATGAATTGGAATCCACCCTGGTGTAGTCTCCGGAATAGCTTCCTATTCCCGCAATCTACTTGATTTCCCAATGTCATGCACCACTACCCCTGGACTAATTGATAAATTTCGCATATCTTGTTACAGTACTGGCGAAGGTATATTATTTTCTATTGCTTGTTGACTTAACATATATGTAATAATAGAATGTACATAGTTGGAGCATAGCAAAGATGCAAATTTATCCGTTTTCTGCTTGGCTCCCATCTTTGCATAGATACAGGTTGCTACAAAGGCTGCTCAATTAAACACCATGCCTTCAAGTGTTCCAGTTGTAGCAAACAATAAGCATTTGGACATATATGTGGTATGTCGATTTAAGCCTACCCACTTCTTAACAAACCGCATCTACTTCACAAGCTTTAGTGTAAGTGTCTCTGCCACTTTTCAACCTTGATTCTTTTCAAATGACAGCATATCTCTTTTGAAGTAGCTTCTCGGTCTGAAGTCACTGGACACTTTGACGCCTACCGCAAGCTCACCTATTGATAGATGTAATACCTTCTGTAAGGTATTCTCATCGATCCCAATTATTCTTCTCTTTATTATACTCGAACCATCCTCTGAGTTGTAATTTTCTATATACTCTGCCACCAATTTTACATCAATTGGTGGCAAGTTATCTGACCCTCGCAAAAACACATACATCTGTGCATTTCTAAAATCTCTCTGCCTTTGTAGGGATCAACAAATTTCTAATTTCATTGGCTCCATGTTGGTGATCACTACTAGGGGCGGTGTCGAGTTGTGGTTTGGCTACTATGTGAAAAAATTATACATGTATATTTAATATATAATTTGCTACATAGCTAAATGAGAGCCATATTAGTGGACTTTTATTGGTCAGAAGATGTGATTAGATTGCTAGTTTAGAATGGATCTATTAAATGGATTATTATTGAAGTTTATACAATCTTATTTCTTCTTTTGATAGTGATTTTGAGGATTGGCGACTTGGGTCAAAGAGTGCACTATTTTGGCTACATTTTTTATATATAGCTTGATAAAATCCAAGCTAGCGTGAAGGGGATATTAGGAGTTAAAGTCAGTGCTTACAAACTTAAGGGCAATAAGTAATCCGCTTACATAGTGGTTACATTTTGAGCTATATCTTAGGCAATTTGAAAGATTTTTGATTCAAAATTTTTAAAAGTGTATATATTTGTATCACAAGACTATGTGCAAAAATTTTATGACATTCAAGTTTTGGATTTGTGAGATATAAGGAAAATAGTGCTTGGATATCTTTGAGCTAGGGTTGTAAGCACTTGCTAAGTATTTTGAGATATCGGATGATCAGATACAAATTTATGATTGATTCTTTCTTGTAGTAAAATTTAAGAGGATTGTCTACACTTTGAAGTAAATTTCATAGAAACTAAACGGTTTGACTAAGAGTTATTAAACTCTAAAGTTTAGTAAGAAATAAGTCCTTGCAGGTGAACAAAGTTTTGAAGGATTTTTATAGAAATTTGAACCCTTTTAGTACAAACTTACTTGAATACAAGAGGGTTTATATATATAACTTCTCTTCTGTAAGATTATTGAATTATTTGTCTTTTTTATTGAGGATAAACTACCTATTGGATTTTTGCCATCAAGTTTCAAATAAATTCTCTAGAGCTAGGTATCTAGTGTATTCCTAGATAGAAGTTCACGCCATAGAACAACAGCAAATAGAAGTTATTCTTACTTCTCATGTTTTGGACATTTTTCTCTCTATGTGCAATTTTCTTTGACCTTTCTATCGACATTGTGTAATGCTTGCTACGCACTCCTTGCTCATATTAACGTTACTCTCTAATTGCAAAAAACTCTACACTCCAATAAGCATATATTTAAACAACCAAGTTTAGAATGCTAATAAAAACTTTCCCTAAGTACCCCATTCCTAACCTTTTATTCAAGGTCTAAATCAATAATTCTTAATTTAGTGTATCAGATCATCACTTCCAATTTTTTTGACTATTTTGTATTAGGATCCAAAATTGACCATCAATTATCTTTTCTAACTATCATGCACCTTCAATGCAGATAATCTATCATAAACAGATACACCTTCTTTCTTCTTGATTTTTAAAATCCATCCTAGATTTACATAAAATAAAGAAGTAATCAATTTTTGTTAATTCGGGTGATAAATTGAATATCTATAAAATCTTCCAATTGAATTGAACTATTAAGAAAGGCTTCAATTACTTTATACAGTCCATGCCAATGGATTTGGAATTTCCTCAAAAAATTATAAAAGCGGCTATTATAAAGAAGCACTAGATTATTGGACATAAAAGATTTATGATATAATTTACTATTATAATAACTCTTATGGCGGTGCTGTATAGCTTCTATAGTTAAAAGAGCCGTAGCCCTAACTTCATCCAATTTTTCCAATTGTGCTAATCAATATTGAAGGAATTCCTTATCACCAAGACGTTCATCCAATGTAATTCGTAAGCTCAAAACTTCCAATTCAATTAGTAATATTGCCTCTTGCCCGTACACTAATTGGAATAGTGTGGAAATGGTAATCACTTTATATGCAGTATAATACATCCACAAGGCTGCAAATAATTTTGTATCCTAGTCCGTTCCCATATTAGACATCGACTTAGTTAAAATTTTGCACAAAATATTGTTAGTCTTTTCAGTCTGTCCATTGGCCCAACGATGATATGGGATTGTCTTCCGATGTTTGATCTCATATTTAGCTATCAAAGCCACAATTATAGAATTAAGAAAATGGATTCCACAATCACTAATCAATTCTTTAGGATATCCAAATTGAGTGATAATGTTCTCATATAAAAATATGGCTATTGTATTAGCATTATCATTTTTTGTTGTCACCACTTCAGCCCATTTTATTATATAATTGGTTGCTACCAAAATATATCTTTTATGGCCATTTCGTGAGGCTGGTGCGATTGGTCCTATAAAATCAATATCCCATTTTTCAAATGGTTTTTGAGCCAAAATTAGTATCAATGGCATGGCAGAAGTTCCAGTAGGTCTACCAATACGCTGTCGTGTTGTAAATCAAAATATAGTGTGAAAAACATAAAAGAATGCATTAAAATAAAAAGATTAAGATTAGAAGGAAGGTTGATAGAAAATTAGTAGTAAGAAGATACAATGGAAATTTACCTTGAAAAGTGAAATTTCTTCAAGTTAGTAAAATAAAAAAGGTTGAGGAAGTGAAAAAGACATGGGCTAAGAGGTCTTTTTGACCAAGAGGATAAAGAAGACCAGGAGGGAGATGACAAGGAAGGGTCGTGAAGAAGAAAGAGAAGAGTTGTTAGAAGGCAAAATTAAAGAAGAAGGATGGAACCTATAACTCAAGTTTAAAGAAGGATCTTGGAGCAATATTTGGAGGGTGTTTACAACATGAGATAAGCTATAAGCCTACCAAATTTCAGCACTTAGATCTTCATTAATGAAGAGCAATGAAGGTGTGAAGCAAAGGGGGTCCAGAATCAAAGGCAGCATGGAGGAATTACTTTGACAACATGGTTCTCTCTAACCACATGAGCTATAATCAAAAGATTTATGGGGTTTGCTTCTTTACTCTCTTAAGTACCTTGTGTCCAAATTTTGCTTCAATTGATGTGATATCCTAGGATTTATGAGCAAAATTGAAGGCGGGTTTCTAAAGGCAGAATATGTTAGGGTTAATAAAGTATGTTTTTATATAAATTCTTCAATTTTATGAACTTTATGAATCTCATCTTGCACTTGAGAAACTAGAGGCAAAAAAAGACCCAGTGTTTCTTAGGGCTAAGACTCTCACCACGACATCGCTGATAAGGATCACAACGTTCAACATATTTGTGTGCATCCGAAAACATTATTGGCCACCAATATCCAGCCATTAAAGCTTTGCAAGTAGTGTTGTCACTGGCAAAATGTCCTCCACAACTATCCAAATGGCATCCTCCCAATATGATATATACTTCACTTTGAAAAATATAACAACATAAAATTCTATCTCACCATTGCTTATACAAGGCGTCTCTAATCATTGTATATGGTGCACTTTTCAAAATTAAGCATTTCTTAAGTTTCTCAATACATGTAGGTGGAAATGTCTGAAATGTCAAATATTAGATCAATTCACTATATTTTGGGATTATCATGTCGACGGCAAATCATGATACTTGAGAGCATGTCGCATGAAGAAGTGCATCATGAAATGGCAAAATCATGATATTTGAGAGCATCATGATTGACATGAAACACAAATGGGTAACCAAGTAAATAATGCCAAATTTTTTGAACAGTATAGATCATGTCCAAGGCTTCTCGTTCAGTCGTAGTATAATTTTATTCTATAGTAATAAATTATTGACTAGTATAATAGATGGGATGATCCAAATCCAATAGCAATATTCAAGGCATCAACATAAACATGAAATGGTTTTGTCCAACAGGGTGCAACAAATATTAGTGCTGACACCAATTTTTATTTTCATTCCTTGAACGCAATTATACATTCCTCAATCTAAATCAGACTAGATCCATTTGATGGTAGTTTCTTTAAGAGAATTATTAACGGTTGATGTATTTTTATAAATAAATGAATGAATCGCCGATAATAGCTAACATGGCCTATAAAATCACAAACACCCGACATTATTTCTAGCTTTGGTAAAGCTAATATATGAATAATTTTATCTTGATCACTAGCGTTATTAGCCCAAGAAACAATGTGTTCCAAAAGCTTTCCCAATAATATGCCAAATTGACACTTCTTAGAATTCAAAAATATCCCATATTTATCACATCAGTCGAAACATTTATCAAGACATTCTAAATGGTTTGTTGTCATATTGAATGTGAAAAAATCATCTAAAAATATCTCTATCGAGAATCATAAATAATCCTGAAATACTTGTATCATTATCCTTTTGAATGTAGCTGGGGCATTATATAATCCAAATGGTATCATTTTATAAGCAAATGTGCCCTAATCTATAATAAAAGTGGTCTTTAAGTAGTCCTCTTCTGTAATTTTTATTTGATTATAACCTAAAAATCCGTCCAAAAAAGAATCGCATTCATGCCCAACTACTGCGTCTAGTATATTATCCATAAAAGATAAAGAAAAATAATCCTTCTTGGTAGCTGTGTTTAATTTATAAAAATCTCGACAGATTTGGATTTTTCCATTATTCTTTGGCACCATCACAATTGGTGAAACCCATTCACTATACGGAACTAGATATATGAAGCCCACGTCTAAAAGTTTATTTAATTCATCTTTGACCATGAAAGAATATTTTGGATTAAGGCGGTATTATCTTTGATGAACTGGTGTAGCATCCTCCTCTAAGATAATTGAATGTTTATAAAATTAGGCAAGAATATCTTTTAAATCTGCATATGACCAAGCAAAAGCAGATTTATGATGGAGAAATAATTCTTTCCAATTTCTTAGTTCTATACTCATAATACTGGTGTATACTTTGATAATCTAGGATGTTTCATTGGAGTCCGAGTTAATGGATTGATACACAAGTTTCCCATCAATCTCCAATTCGATTTGCCTCTCTTACTCTGAATCCTTTATATGATCCAATAAATTGGAACTATCCAATTCTAATTCCAATATACTGACTTCATTTATCACGCAATTATTTATCCAATCCGCGATGACAGTGTCAAAATTTATTGCATCTTTCTGATATAATAAATATTCCTCAGGTCCTCCATACTATTATAACATGCCTTGCTTCTGCATGTGAATTGGGTCCTTACCAACTTGCATTGCATTATTAACTTCATCATATTTTGCCTCAGATTGGCCCTCATCATCATATGCTACTTTTGAGCCCATAATTTGAAACTCCCTATGATATTAAACTGGGTACATTTATAAAACAATCTTGTCTCTATCCTTCCTAATAATTAACGTTCTTCGGCCCCAATCGTTCTTAGCTTTGGCTTGATATAGCCATGGCCGATCCAATAAAATTGGATATGATAAAGTAGAACTCTGTAATCAAAAAATAATATAATCAATTTCATACATGATTCTAGTGATTACAGTGTCAATACTCCATAAGATATCTATTGGTTTCATCATACTTTGATTTGCCATTCTCAATACCAATGTTGTAGATAATAATTATTTTAAATCTAACTCCTCTATTGTATTGGCGTTTATTAAGTTCACACTAGAGCCACCATCCACTTGAACTCTAGGAATAAAAATACCATCAATTGATACATTGATAGTTAGTGCTCACAAATCGGGATTCAAACTAATCTTATGAATTTCTTTATTACAAACTTTACATTGTATTAATGAGGAATTCAATGTAGAACAACATTTTGGCACAATTGCTAGCAATTGCTTCATTATAATAGAAGGTTTAATTTCAATCAAATCTTTCATAATATCATATGATTTCATATTGGCAATGATTCTCAAGGCCTTTCTTTGTTTTATTGGTTTCAATTTAATACCTTAAGATAATTTTCTTATAGAGTTTGGAATTAGAACTATTGAATGGACTTTGTCAAAATTCTTGTCCATGAGAGGATCTTTTAATGGATAAGATGGCTTCTAAAACTTTGTAGGTATTGGTACTGATTTAGATTGAATCAATGTCTTGGAGCTAGAGACATCCTCAAGTTGCATAGACAAATTGGATGTCAATGTTGATAATATCTTTGGTACTGGTGTTGGATTTGAAGTACTATTCAATGAATTAAATTGATCCGTCACAACTAGTACTTCTAAATTTTGAATTGGATCTTTCTCTTTTTACTGGGCCCAAATAAGTAATGCATGGATGCATTCCACCCAATTTATTGGAAAATCTTGTGGAATTCAAATATTATCCTCCATCTTATTTTGCAGCTAGATATGCTAATCTCGATTATTGACATTAAATGGAGCATTGCACTGCTAGTAAGTGTGTCCAAATTTCTTACAATTTTCACATATTGGAGCATAATCATCACCAGCTCTTGGATTAGGACATTCACTAACATAATATCCTATCTGCCTGCAATAATATTATCAAAGTGATTTTCTTCTACTTCCATTAGGAATATTGGGCGTTTTGATTAGTATATATCAGCTAGGCTTATTGCAAGTTGAATGGATAAAAGATCCCAGACAATCAATTTGTATTGTAGGATCTCAAATTGGATTCTAAATAGGTGGATATTGGGAGTGTGCTTGCTGATTTTGCACAAAACCTTGAGAATTGGAATCACCTTCTTAGTTTTACTCAAAATTTTGAAAATTAAAGAAATTTCTATTTTATTTAGTCAGACGATTTCCGTTCCAATCAAACCTACTTTCAATCTAAATTTGATTAACATCCCACAAAGTTGATTGAATCATGGTCTGATTACCAAACTGTTGTTGCTTTCTTAAATTCCAACAATTGGTGGTTATATGCTTACCTCCACAAAATGTACACTGTACAATCATTTGGAGTAGTGAAGAACATTCCGTTATCAAATGGCCTTATCTTTTATAATTACTGCACCAAATATTGGGGCACATGTTAGTTGGTTTATGCTTCTTTTCCTTACCTTTTGCCAGATTAATAGCCAACTCATCCATCTTCTTTGTCAAAGTTAACAACAAAGTCTCATTTGGATCCTTTGATACTAATTCATTAGATAACTCTTTTATAGATATTAGTTTTTGATATGGAGAGTATGAAGAATATGGAACTATATTTATTGGTGGTACAGCCTACAATAGAACAACATTTACTATCCCTTGTGGATTAGTACTAAGATTTGTACCGTAATCAATTATTTTTAGATAACTATCCATTATTTCATTCCAGATTGGTATTTGATATCTTCTTTGAGATGGAATCATTGTGGCTCTTGTGGTTAAGAATTGGTCACAATGACATTCTTTCCATACTTTAGCTTGGCCAAGTAAGGCAGTTATAGTCGGAGGTTGGGCTTCTTTTACAAATATCTTCAATTCTGGTGGATATAGTTCGTTAACTAATATAGATATAACAAACAAATCCGACATTTGGTTATTTAGCCATTTAGAAAGGATATCTGCTACTCGGCCATAATATGACTGCACCGCTTCTTTTGGTACCATTCTGCTATTCATTAATCTTTTCCTAAGACGTTCTTTAAATCCTATTGTTTGAAAATGAGTCAAAAATATAATTTTCAATGCCTCTCAATTAGAAAATTGTCCCACGGGTTGACAATTATACCATTCAAACTCCATGTCTTTCAAGGTCATTGGCAGCCATCTTAACCAAATATCTTTAATTCTACCATTATTGGCTATACATGCAGTCAAGAATTGAGACAAGTGTTGATCTGGGTCTGCTTTTGGCAGACCTCTAAAGGTAGGTAATAGAGCTACGCTAATTATACGATTACCCACTACACCCATTTGGACCGCAAATGAAACTGCTAAATCTTCTATTGCCATTGAAGGTGACAATGTTCCACTCAATTTCTTATTAAAATAAATGCTGTTTCTTTTATTTGTCTATTCCGGACTTCCAAGCCTCTGTAATTTGCTATTATTATTTATAAATAATTTTATTGGTTGAAATTGAAGTGAAAATAATGGATTTTGAAACACACTAAATTGGCCTTTATTGGCAAGCAATACATGCCCTTCTAAAAAACTAGTCTTATTAGAATCCGCTATATCCACTATTAAAAAAGTATCCAATTTTTCTGTGCTCCATTCTCTTTCCGTTAATGGTCTCAAAAGATACGTTGGGCTATTCATTGAATTATCTACTAGTGCTCTTGGTAATTTTTTTAATGGTATATTAATGTCTGAAATATTAAAGATCTTTCATGTTCTAGGTATGCTTGGATGTGCCGATAGGCATACAACCATGGTTTAATCTAACACTATTGATGCTTCTTTTTTAGCTTCCATTCTTGCTTGTCCCGCAACAAATTTCTTGCTTGTGCTCTCTCTTGTTTTCCTTTCAACTGACATATTTTTCTCAGAGCAATATTCTCATTCCTATTAACCATAATCTTTTATCATTTATTATTGATATTACTTTCCATTTCTAATTTAACTACACATTCCGTTTCACTTTCCAACCAAGACCAATTTTGTAACCTCTTCATATGACATCTTCAACTACACATTCGGTAATTAATTCCTAACACTCAATACTATTATCAATTCTCTCACAATGGCACCAAAAATCTAATTTATTATTTTACTTACTCTACCAATACTGCCTAGAGTAAACCTGTAAAAGAAGATTTGAATACAGAAAAAGACTAACTGCATTGAATTAAATTATTCGGGTCACACAGTTAACCGCCTTCTAATTATACAAAAACATCCCAATGTTGTTATAATGTCTTCCACATATTAATAATAATTCTTTTAACAAATAAAATATCACAAGCAGTAACCCAACTTAAGTATTCACTGCCTCTTCTCCTCTCCTTACTTATAACAATAATATGTAATACTGCGATATCTCAAAAAAAATACAGCATATAATTATTCCATATTCCAAACACAAGAATACTCCAAAATTGACTATCACTCTCAATAAATCACTTCACACAATTCAGACTCCACGGACTTCCTCTCATGGATCACCCTCGATTCAATACTCAATGTATTATAATTTTTTCATATTCATACTCATTCTTCACAAAACATCTCCAACTCTCCATTTTTAATTTTTCACTTATATTTCTCCATTGATATTTCAGCATACCAATACACCCTCAATCTTTTATTATAAATCAATTCTTATCTTCATTATAGAACTGCACTTTATAATATTTAAAACCTATCTATTATTCCTTTCCTATAAAAGAAATAACAAGAGATAGCACCAAGCTTATTCCGGCTCAGCACTATCACAGTTTGGCCCCGACTCCTCCATATCCAATCAATTTATACTTATCTCAATGATGTTAATTGCTATACAAATGATGATAATTACTTTTTCTAACTATCTCATCCATTTTGCCTTCTAAATTTGTAGAATCATAAAGTTTTTATCTATTTTATATTTGTTATTTGGCCATTTATAAAGAATATCTGCTACTCGGCCATAATATGACTGCATTACTTCTTCTAGTACCATTCTACTATTCATTTACCTTTTTCTAAGACATTCTTCAAATCCAATTAATAAAAAATAGATTAAAAATATATTTTTCAATACTTTTCAATTAAAAAATTGATCCACGGGTTGGTGATTATACCATTCAAATGCTATATCCTTCAAAGTCACTGGCAGCCATTTTAACCAAATATCTTTAGTCTACCATTATTAGCTACACATACAGTTAAGAATTGAGACAAATGATGATCTGGATCTACTACTGGTATACCTTTAAAAGTAGGTAATAGGGCTAAGCTAGTTGTGTGATCATCCACCACACCCATTTGGACTGCAATTGGGACTACAGAATCTCTTGTTGCTATTGAAGATGACAATGTTTCACTCAATTCTTTATTAAAATAATCACTATCTTTTTCAATTATCTTTTTCGGACTTCTATGCCTCTACAATTTATTATTGTTAACCACAAATAATTTTATTAGTTGCAGTAGAGAAAAAAACAATGAATTTTAAAATACATTAAATTAGCCCTTACTGACAAGTAATTTATGCCATTCTAAAGAACCAATCTTACTAAAATTGGCTATATCCACTAATAAAAAAGTATTCAGTGGAATATCCAATTTTTTTGTATCTCATTCTCTTTTAATTAACAGACTCAAAAAATATATTGAAATGTTGACCGAATTATATGCGAGTGCTCTTGATAATTTTCTTAATGGTATATATATCTAAAATATTAAAGGTCTGTCAAGTTCTAGATATACTCGAATATACTAGTAGGCTTGCAACTATGATTTAATTCAACTTTGTTGATACTTTTTTTAGATTCCGTTCTTATTCGTCCTTATCAAAATCCTAAGATTTCTTCAAAGATACTCTTAGAGATTCTCTCTAAGATTCTTTGTGAAAATCCTAAGATTTCTTTAGAGATTTTCTTTGAGATTTTCTTGGAGATTTCTTTAAATATTCCTTTGGAGATTCTTTCAAAGATTTCCTTGGAGTAAGATCCAACTCACAAAAAAAAAATTTTGAGAAGAAAAAAAAGTGTTTATTTTCAATCCTAAAAGGATTTAAATAGGCAATTTTAGCCAATATCCGGACGATATCCGGTGTATGCTAATACTCGCCTGATACTTGCATGATATTCGGTTGATATCGGGATGTTAGGTATTCTTAAAACCCTAAAATTCTTTGGTTGATATTTGAGGAATCTTGAGATTTTTTATTTGATACTCTAAAATCTTGAGATTTCCTATCTGATATCCTGGAATCCTGAGATTTCCTATTTGATATCCTGGAATCTTGAGATTTCCTATCTGATATCCTAGAATCTTTAGATTTCTTATCCGATATCTTGGAATCCAGAGATTTTGTATTTAATATCTTAGAATCATCAGATTCTCTATCTAATATCCTAAAATCTTGAGATTCTCTATTTGATATCCTAAAATCTTGAGATTCCTTGTTCACATTATAATTTTGAACTAGTTCTATATTTTATCCCTATTCACACTGTACTTTTAGAACTAATTATAATTTATCCCTGTTTACACTGTACTTTTAAAATTAGTTATTAAATGTTTTGATGCACTTGTTGCAAGTGCATCACAACATCCCCCTCTTCCAAACCTGCGCATCCTCCGATATATGCCACCCTATTCCTCTTCATTCTCAATTGCTTCTGATTCTTCTTCTTCTTTCCAATCTTTTTTTAATAGTGGTTCTTGATTTAATTTCTGGGCTTCTAATTCTTGGATATCTTTAGTATAAATTTGCCCATCTCTTTTCTTGAATAGTTTAATCCATCTTTTTACAATTTTGAACCTCAATGGTATCCCATCTAGTTCTCTCAAAGAATAGATTGCATTATCAAATACCTCAGTTATCATATATGGTCCAAACCATCTTTTGGAAAATTTTCTTAAGGTACTATGTTGATAATCTAATGTATTATCAAATACATGTACTCAATCACCAGTTTGAATAGGATTTGGTCTTAACCTATGTATTTTTTCAAACCTAATCTTGTTGTGTAACCTTGCATCCTTCAATTTATCAATAGCTCTTTGGTGATCCTCAGGTAACCTCTCCAATTGCCTGATTTGAAGCTCTAATTACCTTTTCTTGTCAATGTTATCCTTCCAGGCCAAGAACATCCAACTAGGCACACTCTCCTCAATTAGCATCGTAGATTTCTGTCCTATCATCAACTCTATTGGCATATAGCCTGTAACAGAAGTATGGATATATGGGATATGAAGTATTTACTTTTGGCATGTGAAGAATTGTCAAATTATGTAGAAAGAAGGGCTTTAAGAACAAAATCCGTAGAATTAATCTATAAGTTTGTTTTGGAAGATATAGTATGTTGTTATGGGAACATTAGAAGAATGAGGGCAGATAGGGATGAATTAAATATAGTAGGAGCTCATGAATTCTTAAAAAGGTATGGAGTCTAATTGAAGCTGACTACATCTTACAATCTAGAAGCAAATGGAAAAATTGAGAGAGGCCAACTGGCATAACAACCAAGTCTAACATCCATTGAAAGTGTACATTAGATGGATAAGTAGGGCACAAACCATCCTTGTGTCTAATTTTTGATTGCAATTGACACTCTATACATGAATTTACAAATTCTTCCACATCTTTGTACATACCTTTCCACCAATATTTTTCTTTAATTTTGGTAAAGGTAGCCCATACTTCCTTGTGTCCAGCCATAATGTATCATGAAATTCTCTTAAAACTTGATATTTAGTGTCAACATTATCAACAACCTTCAAAGAAATTCCATCTATTCTTTTGGGTCTCTTCCACAAGAGTCCTTCCTTCAAAATACATCCATAAGCTTGGTGTCTAATGTCTTTAAAATATTTTCCAATCCAACCTTCTTCTTTCTTTAAAGTACTCAAATATAAACCAATGTTCCGTAATTTGCCCTCATACAAATCTATATTAAAAGGTAAGATTTCACTAGTAGGAGTTTCTATTCCCATTACGCATATATGACCCATTTTGACTCTTTCATCCTTGTCATAAGCAAGCATTTCCTTTTCGCAACAATATCTTGTTCTAGACAACATATCTGCAATGCAATTCTTCTTTCTAGAAATATATGCTAAGGCAAGATTTATAGATTTGATATATACTATCCATCTCAACATAGCTATATTAGGAGTCGAATAATTTGAAATCATTCCTAATATAGATAAATAATCTGTCTCCAAAATTACTTCTGCTCCAATCAAATAATTTTTTTCTATCTTTAGTACAGTTATAGCACCCAAAAGCTCTCTTTTAATCTGAGGATAAGTTCTTTGCCTCTCAGTAAGAACTCTAGCTCTAAACCTGATAGCAAACCTATTATCTTCATTATCATCTTATCTAACAATCCATCCAATGGCTATCGGGCTTGTATCCACAGTTACAATCACTGGTCTTGTGCATTGATAATCTACCTGCCTCAATATTGGTGGTAATTTTAAAACCACCTTTAATTCTTTCATGGCTTCATATTGCTCTTATTCCCAAAAAAATCTCTTCCCTTTTCTCAATAATTTATATAAAGGTTCTACTATGTGTCCAAAATAAGATATCCAAATATGATAAAATCCACATGCTACCAAAAATCTTTTTACCTCAGTTGTATTCTTGCATGGCTTCATATTTGAAATTGCATCAACTTTCTTTGGATTAGGTTTTTTTCCATATGAACGACACAAATGATTGACCACAATTATCTCATTAATTCCAAAACTTTATTTTTCAAGAGATAGAGTTAAATTTACCTCTTCAAGTCTCGCCAATATTTGGTCAACATTATTAATGTGCTTCTTTACAAATGCTCTGCATCCATCTTCATCTAGTTTTGAATCCATGTCTTCAATCCTATAACCCTTAATTGGAATATCATTTAAGAAAGGAATTGTCTTATCTGGAATATAATCCCTTAAAATTTGGTTCATGGCACTTTGCATGTGTGCCACTAAGTTAATAGCACCCTATGATAAAGTACACATGCATACCAATCTCAATGGAGCCTTCATTGTAGTAATATCCCTGCTTTCTTTAACTAGTTAAAATTGATCATATCCTGAATACAAATCTCCAATAGAATAGATAGAGTGGTCTGCTACCTCATCTACAATTGGCCTAGTATCCATGTTCCTTATGGTGACTTTGTTAGCTGGTTGCATATCTTGAATAAACCTTAGTGCTCTAGACTTCTTAGGTACGGTAAACCAACAATTGGAATAAGGTGCAATAGAAGGTTCAAGGATCCCCATTCTCACCTTTTCTTTTAATAAATCTACCAACTTTGGAAGTAAAGCTCTGGGCACAAGAATTGGCTTCAAATCCCATGGTACATGAGGTACAATAAAAATAACCATTGGTGTAACCACACTTGGATTAACACAACCAATTTCTTATGGTACAAGGACAAAAGTCTTACCATCTTTAGATATCATTTCCAAAAATTTCACCTTTTTTTCTTCGATCAAGAATTCACATCCACCAATTTTCAATTTATCCAGTGATTTCCATGTAAACTTGTGACCAATCCTCCCTGGTTTCCTAAGACTTGATTCCCTTATTTCTTTCTCAATATGTTCTAAAGTATCAAGAGGTAATTGAATAGCAATCGGTTTTACCTTTTTAACCACCGTCTTATACTTGATATTAATCCTTGCTTCTTATTCAATTCTACAATCTTTAATCGTCTTCAGCTTGGAAATAGATTTTCTAATTGCTTCATACAATTTCCTTGAATGTAAATCCATAATTATTCTTTCATATTTATCCAAATCTTCTTTAGATGCCAAGTCTTCCAAGTTCTTTAAAATACTGTTTATATCTTCTTCTAAACCTTTTTTATCAATCACCTCGAAAATAAATTCATCACTTAAAACCAAATCCATATTTTTTAGCTTTTTCTAATTTTTCTTCACACATCTTCGATATGTACTATCCAAATTATCAACCTTCAAAAACTTTGAAACTCCAAATTTTGTATAATCCAAAAATCCATTTTCAAACCTATCTACATTGGGAAGTATAAAACTAGAAGACTTATCTACACCCTTGGACTTCCCATCCTTAAGGATACTCCTCAAAAGTCCAAAAAATCATCACTAGTTTTCAAAAAAGTTTCTTCTAACTATTCCCTGTTCCTTTCATTATTGGTTACTACAGTCAAAAATTGTACTGACCTCTTTCCATCACAACTTTTGATCCTTGCATAATAAGAACCGTCATCCAGCATCTTAGTCTCCATCTTTGTAGCTGTAATGTATGGGTGTCCCAGAATCATAGGATAGGCAACAAATTCTTGTACAAAGAAGTTTTGTTCCACCTGCACATCTGCAATTCTTATCCTTACTGCTGGACATGCTCCATATAATTCACTTCTCTCATCATTTGCAGCCTTTATTATCCATCCATGGTTGGTATCAATAGGCCACATTTCCTTTTCATAAACGCATTTAGATATTATGTTGATCTCAGATCCATGATCAACTAATGCCAAATGGTTTTTTTACAATCTTCAATCTTTACCTTGGCTTCTGTAGTAGCCCTTGTCCAATATGTACAAGAAAATGCAGGCTTCTTTTCAACTTCTATCCTTTCATATTTATAATTTGAGGCCTTTATTTGTTTACAATCTTTACCCTTGGCCTTCTCCACTCCACATCCAATTACTTTAACTTCTTTCATAATTATTTTGTTGGTGGAAGTATCAAGGGTATTACATCATTTTTTCTTGCTAAATTCCTCCTCATTTCTAAATACATTCAGATCATTAATATAAGAATTTTTGCGCCTTTGAATTTGTGTAATCTTTTCTTTACTATTACAAGAGAAGATAAATACTTATATCTCTTTTTCTTCTTCTGTATCCTTTGTATCCGCCAAAGCCTTCATCATCATTGCTTCAGATGTCATTTGCCTCTTCCTCTTAATTACATCAATGATGAGCTCATGAAATTCGTTCTTGGCTATATTAAGAACCTCACTTAAAGAAATTTAATTTTGGCATCTAAAATTCTCTCTTCAAGAATACCTTTCATATCTACAAAGGATTCAATATCCAACTTCAATTTAAATATCGGATTCTTAGTCTTATCCTTCTTTGAATCTTTTTTTTCATTTTCCTTCTCCCTTTTTTTTCTAGGTAATGCGGTGTTCTTTCCTAGATAGGAAAAAGAAGGCCCTGACTCCATTGGAGTAGTGGTTTGCTTCTCTTGATTTTTATCCACCATCCTTTGATTCTGCTTCTTGCTATTAGACTCCTCTAGTTTCTTTTCTTCTGCAATCCTGCCCCTTTTAACTTCAACCATAGTCTCTTAGATGTCATCATTCTCTTCATGAACTTCCAAGTAAGCTTTTATACTTGTAGCATCAACTAGATCACTCCATCCAATTTTTTTCCTAATAACATGTATACCTCTAAGCATAACCTCCTTGTTGGAAATTATAGAAACTCCTACATTTCCGATTTCCACAATAACGGGGTATGCACTTGCTTCTTTAACCTTAGATGCACCACTAGAACTCCCAATGTAGCCTTGCATAAGTTTTTTTATTCCACCTTTGCCAAAATTTAATTCAACAGGTTCTCCAGTTGTAGTAAGTCTTACTTTATCTTCTTCGAAGAAGATTATCTCTTTCTTCAAATCCTCTTTGTAGGCTGAGCAATTTCTCCTATTATGATCTTCATTGTCACAATACATATGCATCTTCATCCATTTCTTTAGATTTTGTTGGAAATTTAGAAAAACTCAATTTTTTTTTTTTTTTCCAATTCATTAAACTTGACTCTTAATTCCTTCATATTCTTGATAAGTTCTTCAAGAGTTTCATTGGAAACACCTTCTTTTGGAACTAATATTGGATCAATAGAAATTGTTGGAGCTATTGGGATGGGAATAGGAGCCATTCTTGACTCCACAACTACACTTCTTTTAGCCTTTATCCTCTGCTACTCCATAATTGTTGCCACAGCTTCATTAATTTGTTTCCAGTCATTAGTAAGGCCTCCCTTGCCACTTCTATTAACTAGAAGTAGAAACAACTTATCGTGTAAATTCCCATCAACTGCTTGTAGAAAAAGTTCCACCTTCCTGTCATCTAGCAACTACCTATCTGCTATAGGAAGTTGAAAAAATTTCCTTTCAAATTCTACAAGCAATTCTTTAGGACCCATTTGCTTCCCAGGTTGTTGTTCTTTCCATTCCAAGAATATTTTCTTGGTCACCCTTTCTGAATCTTCTTCAAGAAACTCTTCTCTTAAAATTTCTTTATATTCATCCAAAGAATTTATATCTTTGTACAAACCTTTGACTCTTTCTTTGACTTCAGGAATGCCAGCAAGTATAAAATTCAAACACATCTTTCTATAGGGAATTTGATATATTTTTACATTTCACCTACATAGATTTTGAGATACCTGGATATATTTCTTCCTTCAAATCTCTTTGCTTAATTGATGACAGACTGTAAAGCTTTAGAAGCATTTTTTTCTTCCATTTGCACATGTTGCATCCTCAATTGTTCCTGTGATTGCTTTTCCATATATTTAAAAAATACCTTTAATATCTCCTCAGCATTCCGAGATCCTCTTGTTTCCTCCATTTTATTAACACTTTAATAGCCTTGAAGAATCTCTCAGTGGAAGCACCAAGTATCGTGATTGAAGGAGAGAGCCCTCTTCAAGAAATTGCTAGGATCTTGGCTGTCTATTAAGTGAAGAAAAACATGACTAGTGAGGTATCTGTATTTATATCCTTGTGATTTCTTTCAAAATATCCTATTTATCAACTCTTTTGTCCCTTCAATGATTCTTTGGTCAAATCCTTTTCACTCCCTAAAGATTCTTTCAAAGATTCTTTTGGAGATTTTTTATCAAAACCCTAAGATTTCTTTAGAGATTTCTTTGGAGGTTTCTTTTGAGGTTCCCTTTGAAATTCCCTGTCAAAATCCTAAGATTCCATCAAAGATTCTCTCAAAGATTCTTTTTGAGATTTCTTATCAAAACCCTAAGATTTCTTTGGACATTCCCTCTGAGATTCTTTTGGAGATTTTCTTGAAGATTCTCTCGGAGTAAGACCCAACTCACAAAAAAAAAATTTGAAAAGAAAAAAAAGTGTTTATTTTCAACTCTAAAAGGATTGAAATAGGCAATTTTAGCCAATATCTGAACAATATTCGATGTATGCTAATACTTGCCTGATATTTGCTTGATATCCAATTGATACCCGGATATTAGGTATTCTTAAAATCCTAAAATACTTTGGTTGATATCTGAGGAATCCTGAGATTTTCTATTTGATACTCTAAAATCTTGAGATTTCCTATTCGATATCCTAAAATCTTGAGATTTCCTATCTGATATCTAAGAATCTTTAGATTCTTTATCCGATACCTTTGAATCCAGAGATTTCGTATTCGATACCTTAGAATCCAGAGATTCCATATTCGATATCTTAGAATCATCAGATTCTCTATCTAATATTCTAGAATCTTGAGATTCTTTATTCAATATCTTAGAATCTTGAGATTCTTTATTTATACTACAATTTTGAACTAGTTCTATATTTTATCCCTATTCATATTGCAGTTTTAGAACTAATTCTAAATTAATCTTGTTCACACTGCAGTTTTTGAATTAATTCTAATTTATCCCTGTTCACACTACACTTTTAGAACTAACTATAATTTATCCCTGTTCACACTATACTTTTAGAATTAGTTATTAGATGTTTTGATGCACTTGCAGCAAGTGCATCACGACATTGTGCAACATCCAAAAACCACTTGTTTTGCAATTAATTCCTAATACTCAAAATTATTATCAATCCTTGGCAAAGGCGCCAAAATGTAATTGTCGTTTTACCTATTCTTCCTATATTACCTAGAAGAAACCTATAAAGGGAAGTTCAAACATAGAAAAAAACTATATGCATGAGATATACTTGTTAGAATCACACAATTAATCGCTTTTGATTGGCAGAGTTTAATAAATACCTAAATGCTCCAAAGCAACTCCGTCACTACATCTTCCTGCTACATTGCACTTCAGTATAATTTGTATAATACTATCTTCCATAATTCTCCTATTGTATTCTCTTGTCTTTTTTCAATCTCGTAACAACATCAAGCAATATTGCATTGTCTTAACAAATTGGATATAATCGCTTTATATTCCAATTACTAGAAATAAATTCTCACTAAAAACTCATTTCAAAATTAATCATCTCTTTAATATTCTCTTTTACTGCTCAACTCTTATAATCAATGCAGCATAACATCCTTCTTTACAATGAAGGTACATTGATATATTCAGTCTTTGGCTTTCAATTTGTGACATCAAGCTCAACCATCAACAACTTTATTTTCTTATTCAACTACATATAAATTAAATTTTTTGTTTCATTACCGTACTTCTTAGTTTACATTGTTTAACAATTGGGATGTATTCCAAACTCTCAATATTACTCTTATCACAAAAAAAAACAAAAAAAAAAAAAAAAAAACAGAGATAGCACTAAGCTTATCCCGACTCTTGACCCTCATAGTCTGGTCCCAATTTCTTCTTCTTTCTTCTCTTTATACTAAAAATTGAGATACCAATCATCCTTTCTCCTACCCTAATCACTTTTCTAACTAATTTCTCTATTTTTCCATCTATATTGGCCAGCCAATGGATTAATCATCTAATTTATCAATATTTAATCTTTATTCTTCGACCAAAATTATTTATTTATTTTACATCTATCATAACATACAATCTCATATCTCTTAATTTTTATAACACATGATGAATATGTAATTTATGTCCATTTGCATTTTTAGAGTAGATTAAAATATTGTGTAGATATCAGATAATAAAATTATCTGAAAACTCATGAAAAATATCATTCATGAGATGTTGAAAAGCATTTGATACATTTGTGAATCCAAAAGACATAACGTTATATTCAAAGTGTCCATACTTTGTTCAAAATGCAATCTTCTATGCATCTCTTTTTTTTTATATAAACTAGCTTATATGTTCCTTGTAGATCTATTTTTGTATAGATCTTAACTTGATTCAATTGATCAAAAAGTCCAAATATCAAAGATAGAAGGTATCTATTATTGATGTTAATCTTATTGAGTCCTTCATAATCTACATACATCCATAGTAATTTATCTTTTTTCTTCACAAAAAAAATAGAAGCTCTTGCTGAAAATTTTGAATGGCATATGAAATTCTTGGCCAACTTCTCATCAATATATTCCTTGAGGTCATTCAAATCATTTTATAATAAATCATAGATTGATTCAAATAGAGACTAAATTCTCTCTTTGAAATCGATTGAATAATCATATTAACGATGCTCCAGAAAAATATATACATTTTTTTTTTCAAAAACATCTTCATAATCTTGGTACTAGCTTAGAATGCCAATTAAAGTCTTTCCACCATCAAAAATAGATATAGCATAAATAGTAAAAAATGATTCTTCTTTTATTGCATACATTAAAGTTTTTGCACTTATAAATATAAGTTTTATTATATTAGACTTATGGCTTTTTACTTAATTAGCAAGACTCTATAATGCTTTGAGAAAAATCAAGTCTACAAGAAATCTAATCTATTCAAAGATTGTATTTTCTTAGCTATAATAAACCTAAAATAATTAGATTAGAAAGATATTTAAATATATTAAAGAATATATAATTATTATTACTATCTATTGTTATATTTATAGAAAAGATTTTATGAGTAATATCTCCAAAAGACAATAGATGACCATCTATGACTTCTGCATATATAAGATTAGATTTTTGTATTAAAAATATTCTATGACTTTTAACAAACTCTTTATCTAAAAAATATATTGAGGCTTTTGAATCTAGCAAGATAGAAGATTTGTGATTTTTAGATTCCAAATATATATCTATTATTAAATGAGGAGAAGATTCTAAAGAAAAAATAGGACCTTTACTAGGAGTTGTACAAGATTATAACTGCATGGTTCCTATTGTAGTTGGACAAATTCATTTTTTAACATATTTCGTAGTTGCATTATTATATTATAATTATTTATAATATATAAAAATTAGTTAAAATATATAATATGTTTATAAGTTCTAATGTATATTAGAATGGTTAATATAGTATTTAAAAGAGTTGATATAAGAAACTTTATTTTGATTTGTTTTTACTTGATTTGATTATGGCGTTTAAATTGTATAGAATCTAATTATCTAATATGAAGCCTTGAAAGAAGATTGGGGCCCAAAGATGAAAAAGTAAACTACTAAGAGGCTTATTTGGAAGGATGAAGGCAAAGTATAGATGAATGAAGGCAATGGGTGAAACTCTTCATTTCTATTGGTTGATGGTTATACCCAATAGGCTTTGAGGAGGCTATTTACAAAGAGAATAAGAATTTTGGTAACTTTGGAAAGAACATTTGAAAATTAAAGACTAAGATTAAAAAACTTATTTTTTATACTATAATTTTAATATAAGAATTATGAGATTTGGAATTTTTATGAAAGAAGAGTAAGTGCTTGAAATTAAGATATACAAATTGTACTCATTGTCACTCTTTTGAGGATATAAGGAATTGTATAAAAGCTTTTAGAAATTAGGAGGTTCAATTGGAGAGGTGATTTTAATATTTACATTTGATATTAAAAATTACTATATTTAGAATTTTATAGAAGGAGATATTAGAAGTCAAAGATAATAAATTGAATTCCAAGGTAGTAAATAGACCATTTAATTGATATTGATGGTTTTTACCATATCTTGAGCTTTCGGACAAATTTTTATTTAAATATTATTAAAAAGATATTTTATTAAATTAAAAAGCTATATAGCAAAGTTTTATAGTATTTGAACATTTAATTTGTGAGATATAAAGAATTTAATATACTAATATTTATAAATAAAGATTTGAAGTTATTATTAGGATTTTAGCAATATCTATCAAAAATATAAGAATACAAAACAATAGATTTGAATTAAGACAAGGTTTCCAAAAGAAATCAACAAGAACTTGAATTAACTAGATGAGTATATAAACAATATCAAAAAAGATGAGCTAGAATTCCAAGAGATGCGTTGTCAAGACTAAAAAAAATTTTAGCCTTGACCCTTGTATATATACTCCTTTTTAGGACGCTTTCTGAGTGGCTTCCATCAAATTAAGAAGCTTTTCAAGCAGCTTCTATCAACTAGGAAGCTTCTTGAGTTCTTTCTATTAACTAGGAAGCTACTTGAGCTCCTTCTATTAACTAGAAAGCTTCTTGAATTCCTTCTATTAACTAAGAAACTTTTCAACCGACTTTCACCAATTAGAAAGTTTTTAGAATATTCTAAAAGATTTTGTGAACCTCCAAAGTATATGTCCTTAACATCACCTCCTTCTCTAGCGACGAGTTCCAAGAAGAGTTTGAATTTATTACATATATAAAAAATTAAGAATACACTACACTAGTAAAATTATGTATTCTATTCTCCGTTCTTGAGCAACGAGTTCTATTGGTCCTTAAAGAAATCGCCTATTGTCTTGAGCTAGTACCTCCATTGTTGAAACATCCCATCCAAGGATTTGATCTTCATTGCACCCTTCAAAACATCCTCCAAATAAGATCTCAGGACTAAAAGATTTCACCTTTCTAAGCTCAAGCAATATCACTAAAGCTTGAGCATTCGAATCAAGACTTGCATGATTGGGTCTTGCTCCTAATGGCTCCAACCAAGGTCATACTTGGCACTGAAATGTATGGTCCTCACTTTGTTCAATTGAAGGTTGTGAAAACTGCATGAATATTAGGACTGTAATAAACACCATCTTGAGGTCTTTAAATGCCTTCATCACTTGAGGTCTCCATTCTAACTTGTTCTTATATGTTAATCAAGTATGAGAGGTGGCAACTTAAGAATAATTTTTGATGAAGATCCAATAGAAATAAATAAATCTAAAGAAACATTATATGTCTCTTATACTCTTAAAATGGCCCATTGCATAATCGCCTCCATCTTCTTGGGATCCATCGTCAAATCCTCAGTAGATATGATGTATCCCAAAAATTCTATCTTATATTGATGAAATACACATTTCTTTGATTTTGCATTCAAACTTATATCTTGCACCTTTTGTAATATCAACTTGACATGTTCCTCATGTTCCTTCAGATTTTTCAAGTAAATCAAGATGCCATCAAGATAGATCACCACAAACTTATCCAAATATTCTTAAAAAATATTATTCATTAAATGTTTAAAGATAGTACATGTATTTTTTAATCTAAAAGACATGATATTATATTCAAAATATCTATATCTTATCTGAAATGTAGTCTTCCATTCATCTCCCTCTTTGATCCATACTAGGATGGATGCTTTATGAAGATCTATTTTAATATAAATCTTGGCTTGGACGAGTTATTCTAGGAGTCTTGACATTAAAAATAGTGGATAACAATTTTTTACCGTTATCTTATTCAATCTTTGATAATCAATGCACATATGTAAGGAACCATCTTTCTTCTTTACAAAAAATATAGATATACTTGTTGGAGACTTTGAATGCCTGATGAAGTTCTTTGCAAGATTTTCATCAATATAATCTTTTAATATTGAAAGTTTATTTTAAAAAAGATTATAGATTGGGCCAAAAGGTGGTTGCATTACTTTCTAAAGATCTATAGTACAATCATATGATTGGTACTTTAGCAATATATCAATATTCTTCTTTTAAAAAATATCTTGAAATTTATTATACTACTTTGAAATACTTATCAATAATGTCATATCTTCTTGAATTGAAGTCGCATAAATAACAAACAATGTATTTTTTTGGCCCATCTTATAAAAACCTTTATTCCAACAAATAAAGGTTTTTCAATTTGTAGCTTTTTATAAATTTTTTTTATTAGAATCTCTATAAAAATTATTATTCTTTACAACCTCTAATCTAAAAATGGATTATACTTTTTTAATCAAGATAGTCCAAGAATAATAGAATTTTAAGGAGTTTTAATAATGTTGAACACAATCTAGCTTCTATAATCTTTGAACGATACTTTTATAGGCGTGGCATTATGGGTGATACTACCAAAGGATAAAAGTCATCCATCTATTATCTCAACATGAATATGTTTGGATTTTTGTACTAGAAGAATTTTGTAAAGATTAATAAATGCCTCATCTACAAAACAAGCCAACGCCCTTGCATCTAACAAAGTAGTCGCTCAAAGCTTTTGAGGGCCAAAATACAAAGGGATTATAAAACAATGAGCAAGTTGAGCAAAAAGAGAGGAATCTGAATAATTTTATAATATTAGATTGTCAAGCTGTACAATCTCTACTATAGCTGAATATTATTGTTTTCCTAAATAATTATATTCCTTATTTTAGTAATGTGTCAATTTTATTTTTTAAGGCAATTGCCAACCTTGTAGCCTTCTATGCCACAATATATGCATAGACCTTCTATCTTACACTTTTTTCTTATCAAATAAGAGGTTTAAATTGTATTGCATCAAGTTGCATATCTTCTACTTTTGAGTGTAAATTCAAAATGCTTATTGATAAAGTAGGAATATATTAGATTAAATGTTGTCTTGTTGAAGCCTATAAATGTTGATCTTGTCAATTTTGAAATAATTGATTGTCACATTTTACGGCTTGGCTAATGGCTTCATTCAGTGATTATAGATCCAGAAGCAAAAATAATAAATTTGTTAGGGACATACACATTAGAAGTTCACAAAATCTTTCAAAATATTTTAGAAGCTTTCTAATTGGTGAAAGTTGATTGAGAAGTTTCTTAGTTAATAGAAGGATCTCAAGAAGCTTCTTAATTAGTAAAAAGAGCTCAAGTAGCTTTCTAATTAGTGGAAGGAGCTCAAGAAGCTTTCCAATTGGTAGAAGTTGCTTGAGAAGCTTCTTAGTTTGATGGAAGCTATTCAAAAAATATCCTATATAGGAGTATATATAGGAATCGAGATTAAAGAGTTCTTTAGTCTCGACAATGCATCTTTTGGAGTTCTAACTCACCTTTCTTGATGTTGTTTGTATATTCATTTATTTAATTTAAGTTTTTGTTGGTTTCTTTTGGAAACCTTATCCCAATTTTAAATCTCTTTTTAATAGTCTTGTGTCACTGATAGTTTGTTGAGACTAATCTCATCTTCAATATCAAAGTTGGATCCTTTCTTATTACAAAGTGAAGTACCCTTCTACTCAAAGGCATACCAATGCTTTAGAGGTTGCAGATTATCCTCCTCTAAACTGATATTTTTTTCATCACAATATTAGAGCTTTGTCCCTCTTGTGAGAGAGTGGATCACTTCTCTCTTTGAAGATCTTAAAGCATTTTAGAGATTGCGGATTATCCTCTTCTAAACCAATAATGTCTTCTTATAGATTCATTTCTTCTTTCTCTTAGAATGGTTGGAGGTCAAAACATTAGTATGACTTAATCTTTTAAGTCCAAGTTAGATGATATTATAAATGCTCTTGCTACTTTATCTACTAGGATTGTGGAGATTGAAGGGGTTGTTACAAAACTTTGTAACAATGCAACAACTGAAGTATCACAATCTAGACTGCATCCACCCCCAACTTCTATACTTGAAGATACAGTACTATCTATGCTATGCAAAAAAAATCCATGTATTCAACAATGTAAAGAGCCTCAAATTAATCTTCCAAAAAAATATGATGGTACGCATTCAAAGTTTCAAGGATTTGTCAATCAAATTCGATTGATAAGAATTTTACAACTTGATACTTATCCGATAGAAGAATCATAGGTTAGATTGATTGGTATCTTGCTTACGGGACAAGCACTATCATGGTTTGCTCCCTTGTTTGAAAAAAGATCACCAATTTTGAGCAACTTTGAAGTTTTCATGGAAGCATTTGCAGAAGCATTTGGAAAACATGATAAGGCTTAGTGAGTAACAGCTAAGATCTGAATATTATGTCAAGAGGCATACTTTGTATTAGTCTATGCATTTGATTTTAGGCAATTAACGTGCAACAAAGAAGCCTTAATGAGCCAATTTAATTGGAAATTAAAAAATGATACTAAGGATTTATTATTATTACTTTCAGATCTACAATCGTTCAATGAAGCCATTAGCCAAGGTGTAAAATGTGATAACCAATTATTTCAACATCAACAAGATCAACGTTCATGGACTTCAATAAGGCAACACGCAATCCAACATTCTTATGTTACATCAACAAGCATTTTGAATTCACACTCAAAAGTAGATGATATGTAACTTGATGCAATATGATTTAAACCTCTTAGTCCGCAAAAAAATAAGCGTTGAATAGAAGAAGGTCTATGCCTATATTGTGGCAAGGAAGGCTACAAGATTGGCAATTGTCCAAAGATATAAAATCGACATATTACCAAAATCACAAGTACAATTGTTCAGGTTAATGACAATGTTCAGCTACAATAGGGACTGTGTGGCTAGACAATCTAATATTACAAAATTATTTAGGTTTTTTTTTTTTTTGCTCAACCTGCACATTGTTTTATTATGTCAATTTAATTTGGCCCTTAGAAGCTTCAAACAACCACTTTGATAGATTTGGAGGCATTTCCTTGTTTTATAGATGAAACATTCTCTAATCTTCATAAAATTCTTCTAGTATAAAAATCCAAATCTATTTATGTAGAGGTAATAGATGGACGACCCTTATCCTCTGTTAGTATCACCCATAAAACCACTCTTATAAAAATATTATTCAAGGATCATAAAAGCCAGATTGTGTTCAATATTATTAAGACTTCTTCAAATCTTATTATTCTTAGAAATTTGGTTGGAAAAGCATAATCCATCTATAGATTGGAAGTCACAAAGAATAATATTTTTTAAAGAAATCCCTACAAAAATTCATAAAAAGTCACGAATTGATAAACTTTTATTTATTGGAGCAAAGACTTCCATCAGGTTGGCAAAAAAAGATATACCATTTGTTATTTATGCAACTCCAATTAAAGAAGATATGACTTCATTCGCAAGTATTCTAGAGTAATATAATAAATTTCAAGATGTTTTTCAAAAGAAGAATGCTGATATATTGTCTGAGCATCGGCCATATGATTGTGCTATAGATCTTCAAGAAAGAACGCAACCATCTTTTGGCCCAATCTATAATCTTTTTCAAAATGAGCTTTTGATATTAAAAGATTATATTGATAAAAATCTTGCAAAGAACTTCATTAGGCATTCAAAATTTCCAGCAAGTGCACCTATATTTTTTATAAAGAAGAAAGATGGTTCCTTGCATATGTGTATTGATTATCAAGGATTGAATAAAATAACGATAAAGAATCATTATCTACTGTTGTTAATTTCAAGACTCTTGGAACAGCTTGGCCAAGCCAAGATCTATACTAAGATACATCTTTGTCGAACATACAACTTGGAATAAATCATGGAGAGAAATAAATGGAAGACTGTATTTTAGACAAGATATGGACATTTTGAATATAATGTCATATCCTTTGGACTAACAAATATATCTACTATCTTTCAACATTTAATGAATGACATTTTTTGGGAGTATTTAGACAAGTTTGTGGTGATCTATCTTGATGATATCTTGATTTATTTGAAAAATTTGGAGGAATACGAGAGGCATGTCAAGTTGGTATTACAAAAGCGGCGAGATACAAGTTTATATGCCAAATCAGAGAAATATGTATTTCACCAATCAAAGATGGAATTTTTGGAATACATCATATCTACTAAAGATTTGATCATGGATCCCAAGAAAGTAGAGGCAATTATACAATAGGCCATTCCAAAGACTGTAAAAGACGTATGTTGTTGTCGTCCGTCTTACTTATTCTACCAATACTGCCTAGAGTAAATCTGTAAAGGGAGATTCGAACACAGGGAAAGATTATTTGCATTGAGCTAAACCGTTAGAGTCACACAACTAACTGCCTTCTGATTACACTAAAACATCCCAATTTTATTACAGTATCTCTTTTATACTACCAATAACTCTGTTAACAATAGAATATCGTAAACAATAATCCAACTCAAGTATTCACTACCTCTCCTCTTCTCCTTCTTTATGACAACAATATGTAATATTACGATATCTCAAAATACAGCATAATTATCCTATATTCCAAACACAAGAATACTCCAAAATTGACTAACACTCCCAATAATTCACTTCGCATAATCCAAACTCCACGGACTTCCTCTCGTGGGTCACCTTTAATTTAATACTCAATATAGTATAGTTTCCTCATATTCATACTCATTCTTCATAAAACATCCTGATTCTCCACTTCCAATTTTCCACTTATATTTCTCCACTGATATTTCAGCATATCAATACATCCTCAATCTTTCATTATAAATCAATTCTTTCCTTCATTGCTTCATTACAGAACTACATTTTATAATATTCAGCACTTATCTAATATCCTTTTTTTAAAAATTAATAAGAGGTAGCACCAAGCTTACCCCGACTCAGCACTATCACAGTCTGGCCCTTACTGCTACTGTCCAAATCAATTTATATTTATCCCAATCGTTATTAACTGCTACACAACCAACGATAATCACTTTTTCTAACTCCCTTACCCATGCTGCTTTCTAAACTGGCCATTCATTGGCTTTCTGCCTATTTTTAATCCTACAAACTATATATTAAAAATCCTAAAATTCCTACCCATTCTACAACGTACAATGTTTTTTTGGATTTGCTAATTTCTATCAGATCTTCATCAAAATTACTCTCAAGTTGCCACTCCTCTTATTTGATTGACATATAAGGACAAGTTAAAATGGGAGCTTTAAGCGGAGAAGGCATTCCATGACCTTAAAATAACATTTATTACAATACCAATATTGATGTATCTAGACTTTACAAAGGCATTCTATTTGGAAGGTGATGCTTCAGATTTTGCACTAAGAGTCATATTTTTATAAATAGGTATAGATGACAAACTCCATCCTGTTGTATTTAATTTTTAAAAGTTCTCTACTTCCAAAATTAATTATGAAATCTACAATAAGGAGTTTCTTGCTATTGTGGATTCTTTTGAAAAATGGCATCATTTTTTTGAAGGAACAATGGATCCTGTGATTATATATACAGATCACAAGAATTTAGAATATTTTATGTCAGCTCAGATTTTTAATTTTTGCCATATTCGATAGAATATATCGTTATCCTAATTTAACTTTGTCATCATTTATCAACTTGAGAAGCAACAAGGATTGTTTGATGCTCTATCAAGGAAATCATATCTTGTACCAAGGGTAGGAGAAGCAATGTTTGATCAACAATATACAACTTTGTTGAAATCGGAGTAATTTTGTCTTTGTGCTATTATTACATCGGCACCTATTGATTCTAGTTTCTTAAATAAGGTGCATACTGTAACCACTAATGATGCTTTGGCCTTTGATGTCAAGTATTGCTTGAAAGAAAATGCTCATAAATTTAAACTTAAAGAAAATCTTTTATACTTTAAAGAATGTTTGAATATCCAGGAAGGACCAACACGATTACACGTTCTTCAATCTTGCCATGACTTTTCTGCTGCAGGTCACTTTGGATTCAATAAGACATTGAAACTTATTTCTTGAGATTTTTGGTGGCCTCAAATATGGAAGGAAGTGAAGGACTTTGTGTTCTTTTGCGACATCTGTTCAAGATCCAAAAATTCTTGACATCACCCTTATAGACTTTTACAACCCTTGTTTGTTCTAAGACAATCATGGTCCTTTGTCTCAATGGATTTCATTACAAATCTACTACCATCCAATTTATTAGATAATATCTTTGTAGTAGTTGATTAACTCACAAAGATAGTATATTTCATCCTTTGCAAAAAGACTATGTCTAGTGAAGAAACGGCAAGGCTCTTTCTTGACAATATATATCGATATCATAGCCTATCAGATGATATCATATCAGATCAAGGATCCCAATTCATATCTAAATTTTGGAAGTGTCTTTTTGAAATATTAAAAGTAGATATTAAACTTTCTTTGGCTTTCCATTCTCAAACTTATGGCCAAATGGAACAAGTTAATTAAGTGTTGGAGCAGTATTTACAATGCAGTATTAATTATCAACAAGACAATTGGATCTTGTATCTACCATTAGTAGAGTTTGTATATAATAATATTGTTCATGCCTCAACTCAGCAAATACCATTTTATTCCAATTATGGATATCATCCAAAGCTTGATTTGTAGAGTACGCCAAAAAATAATAATCCAACAGTTGAAGGATTTGTAAAGCAACTATCATAACACTAAACAACCTTGAAGCTTCAATCATAAGTAGCTCAAGATACTTATAAGACATCTATAGATAAATTTAGAAATCAACTGCCTACTTTTCATATTGGAGATAAGGTATGGCTTCTTTGACAAAATATCAAGACTAAGCGGCCATGTGATAAGTTGGACTATCAAATGTTGGAACCATTTTCTATCCAGAAGCAAATCAATCCAATGGCATATCACTTAGAATTACCATCTACTATGAAGGTACATCCAATTTTTTATGTCTCTCTTTTAGAACCTTATAGGGAATCACATATTCCAGGAAGGGTACAAAAATTGTTGCCTAGTATCAAAATTAAAGACCATGAAGAATACGAGGTTGAAAAGATATTTGATTCATGATGAAGGTGGGACAAATTGGAATATCTTATTCATTGGCAAGCCTATGACATTAATAAGTGTATATGGGAACCGGCCAAAAATCTCACCAATGTACTTCAAAAGATACAAGAATTTCATCAACTCTATCTCCACAAATCCAAACGTATTCAATGATAACTTCTTAGTAAATATTGGATTCAATGAATACTCATAAAGAAATAGAGAATTAAACTAAAGCCTTCATCTGTATGTAGTCATCTGTTCTAAAATAGAATAGAGTGGTAGAAGCAACTTAGTCACCATGTCAAACCTTCAAGTATTAAAAGAACAAGAATTAAAAGATTCATTTGCCATGCAAGCTTTGAACAAACGAGTGCAATTTTCATAATCTTCAATTGAACAAAGTGACGACAATATATTTCAGCGCCAAGTATAACCTCAGTTGGAACCATTAAAAGCAAGATCCAACCATATAAGTCTTGATTTCAATGCTTGAGCTTTAGTGATATTGCTTGAGCTTGAAAAGATAAATCCTTTTAGTCCTAAGATCTTATTTGGAGGATGTTTTGAAGTCCGCAATGAAGATCAAATCCTTGAATGGGATGTTTAAATAATGGAGGTACTAGCTCAAGGCCATAGGCAATTTCTTTGAAGATCAATAGAACCCATTGCTCAAGAATATAAAACAAAATATATAGCTTCATTAATGCAATGTATTCTTGATTTCTTACGTATGTAATAAGTTTGAGCTCCTCTTGGGACTCGTCGCTAGAGAAGGGGGTGATATTAGAGACATATACATTGGAGGTTCACAAAATCTTTTAGAACATTCTAAAAGCTTCTTCATTGGTGAAAGTCGGTTAAAAAATTTCCTAGTTAGTGGAAGGAGATCAAGAAGCTTTCTAGTTAGTGGAAGGAGCTCAAGTAGCTTTCCAGTTAAAAAAAGGAGCTCAAGAAGCTTCCTTATTGGTAGAAATTACTCAAGAAGCTTCTTAGTTTGATGAAAGTCACTTAAGAAGTGTCCTAGGAAGGAGTATATACAGAGGTTAAGATTGAAGAGTTCTTTAGTCTCGACAACGCATCTCTTAGAGTTCTATCTCATCTTTCTTGGTATTTTTTATATACTCATATGTTTAATTTGAGTTCTTGTTGGTATTTTTTGAAAACCTTGTTCCAATTTTAAGTCTCTTATTCTGTATTCTTGTGTCTTTGACAAAATCCTTCATACCATTTTTTAATTTCCAATAAAATTGGCTCATTAGGGCTTCTTCATTTCAATTGATGTTACATATTAATTGCCTAAAATTGAATATATATATATTAATGCAGAGCTTGGCCTTGATGTAATACTCGGATCTTAGTTGTTGCCCAATGAGTCTTATCATGTTATGCAAATACTTCCACAAATGCTTCTATGAAAACTTCAAAGTTGCTCAAAATTGATGATCTTTTTTCAAATAAGGCATCAAATCATAATAAGACTTGTCCTGTAAGCAAGATGCCAACCAATAAAACATGTGATTCTTCTGTCAAATAAATAATACGTTATAAAACTATTACTAATTGAATTTGATTGATAAACCCTTGGAACTTTGAATGCATTGTCGTGTGGCGTGATCTTCTATCTAGGAAGATATTAGAGAATTTATTTGAAACTTAATGGTAAGAGTCTAGTAAGTGATTTTTCCTTAATAAAAAAGACAAATAATACAAGGATATTATAAAAGATAATTTTTATTGATAAATCCTTTTATATCTAAGTAGGTTTATACAAAAAAGCTTAAATTGCCAAAAAAACTTTTATAACCTTATTCATCCTTAAAGACTTATTTCTTTCTAAGATTTAGAGTTTGGTAACTCTTGATTCAATTATTTAATTTCTATGATATTTTCTTTAAAGTATAGATAATCTTTTTAACTTTTATCATAAGAAAGAATCAATTATAAATTCACTTTTGATCATCTAATATCTTAAAAATCCTAGCAAGTACTTAAAATCCTAGCTCAGAGACACTTGAGTATTATTTTCCTTATATCTCATAAATCCAAAATTCTAATGCTATAATATTTTTGTATATAATCTCATGATATAAACATATACACTTTTAAAAGTTTTGAGCCAAAAGTATATCAAATTGTCTAAGATATAGTTCAAAACATAACCATTGATTAAGTAGGATCACTTATAGCCCTTAGCTTATAAGTACTGATTTCAACTCCCAATATCTCTTTCATTCTAGCCTGAATTTTATCAAGCCATATATAAAAAGTGTAGTTAAAAAAGTGTTATTTCTAATCCAAATTTCCAATTCTCTATTGTTTTTTCTATGCATGAGTTATGCCTAAAAGAATGACAGTAGTTACAATTTTAACATCTTAACTTTGAGTGCCTATATCTCCTTCATAAAAAATCCAAATCATCTAAAATTTTCACCAAGACCATATTAAAAAAATCAAAATTGCTGATCCTAGCCTTTGATTTTTATTTCCTTCAAAAAACAAACCCTAGTCCCTAATAAATCCTTAGGCAGTCTCCTTGAAGTCCATTGGGCATGATTTTTGGCCAACAATCATGCCCAATAGAGATGAGAGACTTCTATCAT
Source organism: Physcomitrellopsis africana (assembly GCA_036785485.1). Classification (NCBI taxonomy): domain Eukaryota; kingdom Viridiplantae; phylum Streptophyta; class Bryopsida; order Funariales; family Funariaceae; genus Physcomitrellopsis; species Physcomitrellopsis africana. The sequence continues at coordinate 106,024 of JAWRVF010000782.1, forward strand.
CCATCTCCATTCATTTACATGGATGGCCTAAATATCCCCTTTTATATTAAAAACTCCTTTCTAATCTTTTTTTTTTATAAGATCTATATAATATATATTCTAAATATCAAATAAAAGAAGTAAATAAGACCTTAAGGATTAACAAAGGTGACTTAAGATATATAAAAGTTATTATTAATATAAATCAACTTCAAAATTACTATCAAAAAGAAAATAGGATTATATAAACCTCATTAATAGTCTTATTAATGGAGGTGCATCCTCACAAATAGAAAATAGAGTGACAATTCTTATAGATCTTTGAGTTCTTTTGGATATTATACGAGAAGAAATGGCATTTCTTTGCAATCCAAAAAAAGAATCGCAAATAAAACAAGTATCCAAAGAAGCTAAGTGAAAGATTCATAATTTGCAATAAGAGATTATTCGATTGAGGGAAGCATGCAATAGACAAACTATGCACATAACTCCTCTATAAGCTCCAAGAGTTGTCATAAAGGAACCCAAAGCTAAAATACCTGATAAATTTGATAGAACAAGATCCAACTTCCAAAAATTTGTACAACAAGTACGATTTTATTTACAACTATATCCTTCTCGTTACCCAGATGGATTCACTTAAGTTGCTTTTGTAGGCACCTTTTTATGAGAAAGTGCTTGATCATGGTTTGTTCCATTGTTGAAAAAGAATTCTCTAATTCTATATAATTTGGAGGCTTTTATAGAAAGATTTATTATTGCATTTGGAGATAGTGATTGAGAAAGAATGGCAGAAAGGAAGATTCAAAATCTATAACAAAGACAACATTCAGCTATGATTTATGCTGCAAAATTTTAACAACTTACTTGTGATCTTGATTGGAATGATAAGGCCTTTATAACTCAATTTTGTTGTAGTCTAAAAGATGATGTAAAGAATTTATTGATCATAATGTCAAGATATGAAAGCTTAGAGGAACTCATAGCTCAAGCCATTACTTATGACAATTGCCTATTTGAATTACGATAAGAGAGGCAATCAATTTTTAAAAATATCTATCAAGATACGTCTGCTACATCTTCAAGGATATTAGAGAAGCCATTAACATATCTTGAGCCTATGCAGATTGATACAACTCAATTCAAGCCATTAACACCAATAGAAAAGACTAGACGTTGATAAAAGAATCTATGTCTATATTATGGAAGTTCCAATCATAAGGCAACAAACTGTTTAAATAAGTCTAGAGAGTTCAAGGCACAAGGCATAATAGGTAAATTAGAAAGGTCGGAAAACAAAGACGTCCAGCCACAATAGAGACCTTGCAATTCGACACCCCCAAACTTAAAATACTAGAAAAAGATCTCTTCTTATCTCCGGACCCAACATCATGTTTTATATTACATGTATATAAAAGAATCCTAAAATAAGAGATTTTTGCTAAAGTCCTTTTAGATATTAGAGCCTCAGTATGCTTTATGGATAAGCATTTTGCAACCAAGTATAATCTAGTACTTATAAAGAAGATCCATCCTACACCCGTTAAATTCATTGATGGAAAAAACCTTGCATCAAGAGATATTATTAAAGAAATCCAACCATTGGAAATAATATCAGGAGATCAAGTATCACAAATTATTTTCAATATCATTTGATATTTGAAAAATCCTATTGTCATTGGACTTCCTTGATTTGAGCTACATAATTATGATATTGATTGGAATTCATGAAAGATTTTCTCAAAATCCAAACATCAAAAGAAGAAACGAGGTGCTGCTCCATTCTTTAGAGCTAAAGCATTCATACAAGCAGCAAAGAAAGCGGCTACATTTGCATTGTATGCTATTCCAATAAAAGATTCAATGGAGCAACCGAAGTAGGATTTTCCTAATTAATATCATGATCTTGAAGACATATTTGAAAAAGAAAAAGCAGACATATTATGAAAATTCCATCCTTATGATTGTGCAATCGAATTACAAGATGGAACTCAACCTCTATTTGGTCCAATTTACAATTTGTCACAAACAAAGCTTACAGCCTTGTAGGAATATATTGATGAAAACTTAGCCAAAAATTTTATTAGACATTCGAAATCACCTACAAAAGCTCCTATCTTGTTTGTGAAGAAGAAGCATAGTTCTTTACATATGTGTGCTGATTATCGAGATTTAAACAAGGTAGCTATAAAAAATAGCTATCCATTACCATTAATCTCAAGATTATTGGATCAATTAGCACAAGCAAAGATCTTTACAAAGATTGATTTGAGAGGCACCTACAACCTAGTTAGGATTAAAGAAGGAGATCAATGGAAGATAGCAATTTGTACAAGGTATGGACATTTTGAGTATAATATTATGCCTTTTGGACTTGCAAATGCACCTACAGTCTTTTAACATATGATGAATGATATCTTACGAGAATACTTAGATAACTTTGTAGTCATCTACTTGGACAATCTTTCACTTCAACCCCTATATTTGTCCACATAGATCCAACAAAACCATTCATTCTAGGAACGGATGCCTCTAATTTAGCACTTGGATCCGTACTCTCTTAAATTGGCAATGATGGTCAACTACATCTAGTAGCATTCTGCTCTTAAAAAATTTCACCTACAGAGATCAATTATAAGATCTATGACAAAGAATTATTGGCAATTGTTGATGCTTTTGAAGAGTGGCACTATTTGTTAGAAGAGATTCAACACAAGATCATGGTATATATCGACTTCAAAAATTTGGAATATTTTAGGAGTGTTCAAATTTTGAATCGCTGAAAAGCACGATGGAGCTTGTCATTATCTTGATTTGACTTTGTGATTATATATTGTCTAAATAAACTTTAAAAAAAACCAGATGTCCTTTTTCAATGATAATACCTTATGCCAAGAATAAAAAATATTATATTGGATCAACAAAAATCAATCATATTGAAGCCGTCCAATTTGTAGTTGAAGATATTCATGATATCTACCTATACATATACAACTTTTAAGATAGAAATCCAGAAAGTAATAAAGATAGATCTATTTATAGAAAATATTTGGCAACCTCTAAAAAATATACATGTGGAAGAAAATAATAATTTTAAATTTGAGAATAGATTGTTATATTTCAAAGATCTCTTATATATTCCTCCAAGCCCTACAAGACTTCAAATTCTTGAAGTATGACATGATCTTCTAGTAGCTGGATATTTTGGCTTCAATAAGATCTAAGAATTAATATAAAGAGACTATTGGTGGCCTCAAATGTGAAAATTGGTAAAAGAATTCATTCAATCTGGCTACTTCGATAAAATATACAAATGAATCGACCATTACGGAAATTAGACTATCAAAGATTTAGATCTTTTATAATTCTACACCAAGTAAATCTAATAAGTTTTTACCTTGAACTACTAAGTGGCATGTGCATTTATCTAATCTTTCATGTCTCGCTTTTAGAAACCTATTATAAATCAAATATTGTTGGAAAAACTTTTCCACCACCAACCCTAATTGAAATCAATCAAGAATTTGAATACAAAATGGATGAAATATTGGATTCACATATAAGATATAGACAATTAAAATATTCTATTCATTAAAAGGGCTGTAGAGTTAGCGAAAGAATATGAAAACCTTCCAATAATCTTAAAAATGCACCTCAGAAAGTTTGCAAATTCCATCAATGATATCCTAAAAAACCTAGATTCAATTGCTATTAAAGATTTTGTGGATAGCAATACCTCTTGGCTTCTAAATGACGCTTTCTATCAACAATAAAAGACCAATATAAAAAAAAGAGAGCCACACCAAGACCTGTACTTGTAATTTTTTTAAGATAAAATAGATCCTGCTAGAAGCTTATTAATTATGATGTCAAATCTTTGCATTTCAAGAAAATTGCAGGAATAAGAGTCAGAAGACTCTTTTTTCATACAAGCAACTGAAGAACTATTGCATCTTTCACAATCTGCTAGGTTTGAAGAACATAAATAAGATAAAGAAAGAATATTCTAACATCAAATAAGACCACATTTGGAGTCTTTGGAGATACGACCTCATCACAAAAATCTCGATTCAAATGTTCAAGCTTTTATAATATTCCTTGAAAATGGAAGGATGATTCTAGATGGATCAAAAATTATATTTAGACGATATTTTGAAGGTGGCAATGAAGAGTAAATTCTTGAATAGGACGTTGGTTTAATAGAGATTATATATGGAGTTCATCAACGCCATCTCAAGGGTCTTGTTGAACCAATAATCAATGAACATAAGATGGAATATGTTATTTTTCTACTCCGACAAATTCTAGATTTCTTACGTATGTGATTTGATCATCAAATTGCTTTGGCTCCTCCTAAAACTTGTTGCTAGAAGACAAGGTGATGTCACAGGAATATTTTTAGTTATCACTTTTTAGATCTTTTAGAATCTTTTCATAGCTTTTTAGAACCTTTTAGAATCTTCTAGAACCTTTCTATAGCTTTTTAGAACCTTTTAGAATCTTCTAGAACCTTCTTTAGTCTTCTAAGAATCTTCTATAGTCTTTGAAAATTCTCTAAAATCTTCTTTAATCTTTCAGAACTACCCGTAGATTTTTTAGAGTTCTAAAATCTTCCTCAAGCTTCTAGAATCTATTAAGATATTCTTAAAAGATCTAATAGGACATAGGCCTTGTAGTATAAATAAGAGGCAAGACCAAGGAGCATCTCAGTCTTACCAACACAAGTCTTAGAATAATCCAAAGTGTTGCGTTGTTCTAGATATCAATCTAGTCTCTTGTTCTTGATCTAGTTCTTTTGTTCTTGTCCATATAGTTCTTTGTTTTTGAGATTATTCTAGTTCTGAATCTTCTCCTTGTTTCTTCGCTAATTTGCTATCTTGCATCCCTGACATGATTCATCTTTGTTAGATATTGGTGATCCTTGAAAACTTGTATTATTTTTTTTATTTATTATTTAAAACATGTATTATATAAATCTTATTAAATAAAATATTAGAAAAGAATTTTCATATAAAAAAGAGTAGTTAGGCCATCTATATAGATGAATGGAGTTAGATGATAGAAATTTCTATTCCTATTGGCCAAAAGTCATGCTCAATGGACTTTAAAGAGGCTTCTCAAGTCCTTATTAGAAATTAGGATTTTTCTTTCTAAAGCATTTGAATATTAAAGGATAGGATCAGCAAGTTTAAATTTTGGCTATAGTTTTGATGTAAAAATTGAGTGATTTGGACTTTTTATGAAAAAAATATATATGCTCAAAGGTTAAAATGTTAAAATTGTACCTACTATTATTCTTTTGGATATAACTTGTACCTATAAAAAGCAATCAAGGATTGGCGACTAGGATTTGAAAGAACAATTTTTTGGCTATACTTTTTATATATGGCTCAATAAAATATAAGTTGGAATAAAAAAAATATTAGAAGTTGAAGTTAATGCTTGCAATCTAAAGGCAATAAGTGACTCTACTTAATTAGTGGTTGTGTTTTGAGCTATATCTTAAGCAATTTAATAAGATTTTGGCTCAAAATTTTTAAGAGTGTATTTTTATGTTATTATATTATATACAAAAAATTTATAATATTATAATTTTAAATTTTTGAAATATAAAGAAAATAATACTTAGATGTCTATAAACTATGTGCTAGAGATGTAAGATAGTAGGTTAGCAAAGAAACAAAGAAAAGATTAAAGAACTAGAATAATTCCAAGAAAAAAGAATTAGATGGACAAGAACAATGAACTAAATCATTGACAAGAACAAGAGACTAGATTGATATGAAGAAACAAGGCAATACTTTAGATTGCTCTAAGATTTATATTGATAAGATTAAAGTGCACTTTGGTCTTACTTCTTATTTATACTATAAAGCCTATATCCTATTGAACCTTCTAAAAGTATCTTAGAAGATTTTAAAAATCTAAGACAAGTTTAAAAAGACTACAGAAGATTCTAGAAGATTTTAGAAGATTTTAAAAAACTATAGAAGATTCTAAAAGATTACGGTGTTGTATAACATATTGTCTTGTTTTGGAATGCGCTGAACATCTAGTTGTAGAGGGTGAAGTTGCGGTTTATATATACCCAAGAATTCTTAACGAGTTTTGTTCATATAAAAAGAATATAATTTAATATCAATATGAGAGAACTTAAGTCAATACAAAGTGCTTAAAAACACTCTTCTTGAAAATTTAATCTATATATAAATCCCAATTTCTTTGTTGCTTGTCACAATCAAACAACTAAGATTTTTCTTTAGAAGTCCTAGTCTTATTCAATAAATTTTAATAAGCTATAGCTTTTAATCTAACTATCAACTTGATATAAAACTTTGCATACAAATGCAAATATAAATCTATTATATGTTTATAAAGTTTTAATCTAACTCAACTTATAGATTTTGAAAAATCAACCAAAATCTGCTCTGATGTCACTTGGCTACTTGCTTGAAGGTTGATGCAGATATCTCAGTGGCAAATTCTCCTTTTCCAACTGTTAACTTCAACTAAAATTTAGTATGTAGCTTGTTTTTCAAGTCTTCTGATATTTTGCTAAATTTCACCTTAATTTGACTAATAGATCTTTAAATATCATAGAAATCCTAAACAACTCTAAACTGCCAATTTTTAATACCTCTTTGTATTAAAGATCAAATAAGTCCGGATTGCACCATTAGATTGCTACAAATTTTACTCAGTCTTAGTACACTCAATTATTTTCATATTGTCAAATTTTTAACTATAGATATTACTTCAATTACACACAATAGCTAAAAGTGATGGTCCTAACTTTATTGCATAAAAACTAAATCTCGAATACAAAGCCTAATTTTAGATAGCGATTGCTAAGTCCTTCCAAATCCTACAGAATTAAGTCTAATGTCTCTAGAACAAGCTTGAAGCTAACTCTCCAATCTTGATTGCCAATCTCTAAATGACCTAACACCTTGTCCTTGGTGGCCATTTTTGTGGCTAGAGGTCCAATTTTAATCCTATCCTATATACAATCAACCTCCAGGTATCAATCCAACTTATTCTAAGGATTTTTAAGCTTAATCCTATCTTCAATTTGACTTTAGTATCAACCATATTAATTATTTATCTCATCTTTTCTATTTTTATTAATTTATGGCTTTTCAAAAGCAATGAAAGAGTTTCTACAATCTAGAAGGAAAATTTAATAATTAACTTTTGTCTACTAGCTATTAAAATAAGAAAATAATCTAAGAAGCTTTTATAAAATCTTTCTTAAGTATCTTAAGTTTCTATTAAACTAAGATATTTGAATATTAAATAAAAATACTATTATTTATATTTTTCACTACATAAACGTATTACAACATGACAACAAAAAGTTTTAGAATGTGGTAACTTAAAATATATCCATGATATCACCTTCTTTTCTAGTGACAAGTTCTACGAGGAGCCAAAGTGATTTAATGATCAAATCACATATGCAAGAAAATTAGAATTTGTCAGAGTAGAAAAGCAACCTATTTCATCTTTTGTTTATTGGTTACCGGTCCAACATGACGCTTGAGGTAGCGTCAATGATCTCCAGATGTAACCTTTGTTGTACCAACATCCCATCTAAGAATTTGCTCTTCATTGTAACCTTCAAAACATCATCCAAATATAATTTTTAATCTATCTAAAGTCATCCTTCCAACTTCAAAAGAGTATTATCAAAGCTTGGACATTTGAATCAAGATTTTTGTGATGAGGCCATATTTCCAAAAACTCCAAATATAGTCTTATTTGACATTGGAGAAACCAGATACAATCTCCTACCTTAAACTTTGGTTGGTTCTTACGATAAATATCTATATAGTCTTTATATTGGTCTTGAGTCATTTGTAATTGGAATTTTAATTCTTTATGCATGGTATTTAAATAGATTACTTGATTTTTTGCAGCAGGGCTTCCCACATCTTCAATTTGGAATGAATTTGCTCTAAGATGGTATCCATAGCTTAAAAAGAAAGGAATTTGCTTTGTCAAAGAATGTTCAAAGTTATTATATGCAAACTTGGCGAATAGTAGAAAGTCCATCCAATTATCTTATTGATAATTTATACTACAACAAAGATATTGTTCCAAGATCTAATTCACTTGTTTTATTTTACCATCAATCTAAGGATGATAAGCTAATAAAAGGTTGATCTTGACCTTCAAAAGTTGAAATAGTCCTCTCCAAAAATTTGATACAAATTGTGGTCCTCAATTTGAAATGATGTCATTTGAAAGGCCATGTATTTGATAAATATTATCAATATAAAGCTTAGCCATTTCTTTCTTAAAAATAATCTTATTGCACAGGATAAAATATACCATCTTAGTGAGATGGTCTACCACCACAAAAATTGAGTCTTTTCTATTTGAAATTAAGAGATCTATAATGAAGTCCATAGATAACAATTGCCATGGGCCCTTAAAAACTAGAAGTGGTTGGAGAAGTCCATATGGTTGGTGTCTTGGGACCTTTGCTTGGACACAAATTTTGCATGATTGGATGAATTTTTTCACCAATTTCTACATTTGAGACCACCAATAGTCTCTTAATATTAATTCCAAGGTCTTATTAAAGCCAAAATGTCCAACTGCTCAAAGATCATATTGTGCTTGAAGAATTTGAAGTCTTATAGGGCTTGAAAGAACATATAAGAGATCCTTAAAATATAATAATCTGTCATTGAACTTGAAATTATTGTTTTCTTCCACATGTGGATTTTTTAGATGTTATTGAATGTTCTTTATAAATAGATCTATCTTCATTGCTCTTTGGATTTTTGTCTTGAGAGTTGTACTTGTATAAATAAATATTGTCAATGTTTTTAATTGCAAATTAGATAGCTTCAACATGATTGATTTTTGTTAATCCAATATAATGTCTTCTATTCTTGGTACAAGATATGATTATTGAGAAAGGACATTTGATTTCTTTTAAAATTTTCTTGGGTGATATGTAATCACAAAATCAAATTGTGAGAATGATATGCTCCATCATGCTTGTCGACAATTCAAAACTCAAGCACTCATAAAATACTCTAAATTTTTGTGATAAATATATATTATGAGCTTGTTTTAAGTCCTCTCCAGCAAATGGCGCCACTCTTCAAAAACATCAATAATTGCTAATAGTTCTTTATTGTAGATCTCATAATTGATCTCTACAGCTAAAAATTTTTGAGAGTAGAATGCTAGTAGATGTAGTTGACCATCATCATGAGTTTGACAGAGTATAGATCCAAGTGCAAAATCTAACGCATCTATTTTCAAAATGAATGGTTTTGTTGGATCTACATGGACAAGTATAAAGATTGAAGTAAAAGATTCTTTTAGCTTCTTGAATGCTTTTTCAACCTTCTCATTCCAAATAAATTTCTCCTTGCCTATAAGTCATGTTAATAGAACCACAATCTTAAAATAATCTTTGATGAAGATTTTATAAAAATTTGCAAATCCCAAGAAACATTGTACATATCTAATTGATGATGGTTGTTTCTACTCTATAATAGTTTGTATCTTCTTTGGATCTATAAAAATTCTATTTTTTAAAATAATATATTCTAAAAACTCAATTGATGGTTGATGGAAAGAGCACTTATCTAATTTGGCATACAATCTATTTTTCTATACTTTTTCCAATACGATACATACATGATATTCATGTTTTTATTTGTTCTTAGAGAAGATCAAGATATTGTTCAAATAAATGACTACTAAGTCATTTGAGTATTTTTGTAAGATGTCATTCATTATATGTTGAAAGATTGCACATACATTTGTAAGTCTAAAAGGCATAATATTGTATTCAACATGTTCATATCTTGTACAAAATGATGTCTTCCATTAATCTATTTTTTTAATCTTGACTAGATTAAAAGCGCCTCATAAATCAATCTGAGGCAGAATTTGAGACTCCCCATGATATTAAACTTGATATATTTGTAAAATAATCTTGTCACTATCCTTCCCAATAATTAACGTTCCTCGATCCCAATCATTCCTAGCTTTGGCTTGATATAGCCACGGTTGATCCAATAAAATTGGATATAATAAAGTGGAACTTTGTAATCGAAAAATAACATAATTAATTTCATACGTGATTCCCGCGATTATGGTGCCAATACTGCATAAGATATCCATTGATTTCATCCTATTATGATCTGCCATTCTTAATATCAATGTTGTCAGTAATAATTATTTTAAATCCAACTCCTCTATTGTATCGGCGTTCATTAAGTTTACACTAGAGCCACCATCCACTCGAACTCCAAGAATGAGAATACCATCAATTGATACATCGATAGTTGATGATCTCGGATCGGGATTCAAACTAACCTCATGAATTTCTTTATTACAAATTCTATGTTGTATTAACGAGGAATTCAATGTAGAACGACATTCTGGCACAATTGCTAACAATTGCTTCATTACAATAAAAGGTTTAATTTCATCCAAATCTTTCATAATATCATATATTGTCATATTAGCAATGATTCCTAAGGCCCTCTTCTTTTTCATGGATTTCAATTTAATCCCTTGACATAATTTTCTTATGGAGTTCGGAATTAGAACCGCTGAATGGATTTTGTTAGAATTCTTAATCATGAGAAGATCTTTTAATAGATAAGATGGCTCTTGATACTTTGCAGATATCAATATTGGTTTAGGTTGAATCAATATCTTGGGGCTAGGAACATCCTCAAGTTGCATAGACAAATTGGATACCAACGTTGGTAATATCTTTGGTATTGGTGTTGGATTTGGCATACCATCCAATGAATTAAATTGGTCTGCCACAACTGGTGATCCCAATTTTTAAATTGGATCTTTCTCTTTTTGCTGGGCCTGAGTAAGTACTGCATGGATGTATTCCATCCAATTTATTGGAGAATCTTGTGGAACTCAGATATTATCTTCCATCTTACTTTGCAGGTGGATACATTGATTGTGGTTATTAACATTAAATGGAGCATTGCATTGTTGGTAAGTGTGTCCAAATTGCTTACAATTTCCACATACTAGAGCATAATCATCATTGACTCTTGGATTGGGACATTCACTAGCATAATGTCCTATTTGCCTGCAACAATAACATCAAAGTGATCTTCTTCTACTTCCATTAGAAATATTGGACATTTTGATAGGTATATATCGGTTAGGCTTGTTCCAAGTTTTTCTGGAGATCTTCTAGATAAAGGATCTTGGTCAAGCAGTTGATACTGTAGGATCTGAAATTGGATTCTAAATAAGTGGATATTAAAAGTATTTTTACTAATTTTACATAAAACCTTGAGAATTAGAGTCATCTTCTTGCTTATATTCAAAATTATAAAAATTAAAGAAATTTCTATTTTGTTTAGTCAGACGATTCCCATTCCAGCCAAATCTATATCATATCTGAACTTGATTGACATCCCAGAAAGTTGGTTGAATCATGGTCTGATTACCGAATTATTGTTGCTTTCTTAAATTTCAATAATTGGTGGTTATATGCTTACCCCTATATAATGTACATTGCACAATCATTTGAGGTGGTGAAGAATATTCTATTACTAAATGGCCTTGTCCCTTACAATTATTGTACCAAATATTGGGACACATATTAGTCGGTTTATGCCTCTTTTTTTTTATCTTTTGCCAGATTAACAGCCAACTCGTCCATCTTCTTTGTCAAAGTTAACAACAAAGTTTCATTTGGATCTTTTGATACTAGTTCATTAGATAATTCTTTTATAGATATTGGTTTTATATATGGGGAGTATAAGGAATATGGAACTGCACTTCTTAGTGGTATAGCCTGCAATGGAACAACATTCACTATCTTCCACGGATGTTAAGGACATGAACTAAAAAAAAATATATAATATAATGGAAACTGTATCAAAGAAAAGTCACAAAATGGGAATAAGAAAGTATGTATATTCAAAAAAAAACTGGAATGGCTACTGTCAAAGACTAGAAACATGAAGACTCTTGAAACTAGACTAGAACCACGAAAGGAGTTCACAAGAGTGAAGAAGGCTCTTGTCTCTATTTATACTATCTATCTAAGAGCTACGTGGCAGTATTCTATAAGACCTCTTACACATGTCCAATTTGCAAGACACGTGTCAAACTTGCACTATAAGTTTTCCACATGTGCGCCATGTGCTTGGCTTGTTCCGCAAGCTAACTACATGTGCAACACATAGCTAACTTGTTCTACAAGCTATCAATATGTGTGCCATGTGACTAGCTTGTTGACCAAGTTTCTAACCTATCAATCACCTATAGGCATGTATAAAGGTGATTCTACATCTATATAGCTTCTAAGAAGCTTTTCTATTAGATATTATCAAATCAATTTATTTTACCTACTTCTAATGATCTATTAAATAATTATTAGAATAAATCTTATATCCATGATATTACCCCCCCTTCTAGGGGCGAGTTTCAAGGGGAGCAGTGATTATATGTTGAGAAAGTCCAGGATATGTCAAATTGTGCTTGCCACATACTCTGATCTTTGTTCCCTTCGAAGGTAGTTGATAGGTCCTTTCAGCCATCGATAATGTCCCATACCAAGATGAAAGGACCACCCTCTTATTTGATTATTGTTGAGGCCTTCATAACTCCCTTCAAAAAAAACATTAGGAACATTATATAGCAAAGATTTTCTTGATTTTTTATCTTGGTTTTAATGGATGTCATTGATGAAATGCATTGACTTTTATTGATGCATTTGCTAGATTCCTGGATGGCTCCCATGTGCATTCACTAATATCGTATCCGAGCTAATGCATAAGATATTCCAATCGATTTTGGTGCCGCCTTGAATCTAAAATCTCTTCGACCTCAAATTCTTCATTGTTATCCACTTCTATAGGAGGCGGTGGTATTTGTCTTCTTCCTTGTATATCCACTGTTTTGTACAGCTCGAGTAGTGACAGGTGGAATATAGGATGGATCTTCATGGATTCTGGTAGGTGTAATCGATATGCAACTAGATTGAATTATTCAAAAATAAAAAAAGGTCCAAGCCTACAATAATCCAACTTATTACAAGGACAAGTAGTCTTGATATTGTGACGAAGTAATCATAGCTTGTCTTCCACGTTGAATTGTGGTTGTTCCTTGCAATACGCATCTGCATTTATATTTTGTTGTTCTTGAGCTTCTTTTAATTGCACCTTCATTATTGCATGTAACTCTGACAAATGATTTGCGAAATCTTTTGCCGCTCGATTATCAACTTTTCAAAAATCAAAAGCATCAAGTCGTGGGTGATAACCATAATTGGCAAAGAAAGATATTTATTGTGTAGAAGAATGTATTATATTATTATAAGTAAACTCTGCCAATGGCAGGAGAGCTGTCCAATCATCTTGTTGATAGTTGATGGTACACCTTAAGTCTTGCTTGAAAACTTAGTTTACGCGCTCTGTTTGCCCGTCAATTTGAGGATGAAAAGTTGAACATAGTTTTATGTCCACTTTTAAGATCTTGAAAAGGATTCTCCAAAATCTTGACACAAATTGAATTCCCCTATTTCATATAATATCTTTAAGCAATCCATGATAGCGATAGATATTTTCAATGAAAAGCTTAGTTGTTTCTTCACTTGTGATAGATTTTGTGCATGGCAAAAAATATGCCATCTTGGTGAATCGATCTACTATCACAAGTGTAGAGTCATAAGATCTTGAGCTTGAAAGATCTGTGATGAAATCCATAGAAATAGAACACCATGGTTGTTCTGGAATAGGTGGTAGCTGGAAAAGTCCAAAAGATCGATGACGAGGAACTTTTGATCTTGAGCAAATATCACATGATTTTACAAAGTCTTTAACTACCGTCCACATTTGAGAACAATAAAAATCTCTTGATATAAGTTCCAAAGTCTTGTTGTATCCAAAATGTCTTGCCATTGGAAAATCATGACGTGCTTGAAGAACACGTAAACGTGCTTCTTCTTTTGAAATATATAGGCGTCCTTCAAAATATAATAGATTATTCTTGAACTCAAATTTAGAAGAATTATGAGACTTGGAAGAACTATTCTTGATATCATAAACAAGAGGGTCTAAGGACATACTTGACTGAATTTGCTTGAGAAAAGTTGAATCAATAGCCAATATTGATATTATTGCTCGAAGTTGAAATTGCTCTGGTTTTAAGAGGATCATTCTTTGTTGCTCAAAAGTTGCATCTCCTTCTTTTGGTGCAAAATAAAAACATTGTCGGGTAGAGAGAATTTGCCTTGGGAAAACGCCGGGTTCCTAGCTGCTACTAGAACTAACAGGGAACATGAGAGGAAGCCGTGCAAGTATCTTCTATACTTGCACAATATTTGTTCAAGCTTTCAAATTATACTTGTATTATACTTGTACAAGACTTGTATAAATATAAAGTATAAATACTTGAATAATACTTATATAAATACTTATATAAAATAATATATAATCCTTGGTATAATACTTGTATAAATACTTATATAACTATTATGTATAATACTTATAAAATACTTAAATAAATACTTGATATAAATACAAATATATATACTTGTATAAAAGGTATAAGCAAAGTGTGTATGTATTTAAGTATACCTCAAAATACAACCGCACATGGGGAATACAAGTTATACAATAAGTTGAAACTAAATAAATCACTAAAAATTCATCCAAAGGTCGAATCATACGTGCTTATAGCCTATAGAAAGCCAATAATCCATTGTAAAATATATCAAAATTTCACAAATAGATGACTTACCGTTTAAAAGTTTTGGCTAAAAGAAGTAGGCACTAAAATTTCCAAGCAAATGCAAAGGCAGCAAAGCTCCTCTTCACTTCAGCCTTTGTTGTGATCACTTCCCTTCTCCAAATTGGACATGCAATAGCTTTTTAGAAAGTTCATCTAACTTATTCTAAAATTTCGCATGTATGCCTCTCAAACTCTAGATTTTGTAGCTAGTTGATTCTACTCTTCAAACCCTAGCAACAATTTGCCCTCTTTGACACTTCACGGCTCATAAAACTTTCATCAAAGCTCCAAATGTATTGATTTTTGTTTTTTGGAAAGCTTACACAAGCTACTATAAGCACCTAAATTATCAAAAAGATTGAAGAGACTGTCCGACTTGGGTGGTTGAACAAAGTCTCTACCCCTCTTCATCAGGTGGCAGCAAACCCTTTTCCACTCTCAAGCTCACAACTTTTGCACTCCAACTCCAAATGCTATAAGAGATGTCTTGATAAAAAGCTAGCACAATTTTCCACACTCTCTATAAATTTCACTAAGAAAGAGTCGAAATCAAACTTGCAGTGGCAGCTCAAAGTTTCTGCCCCTCTTCGTCAGGTGGCAGCAAACCCTACTCTACTAAAACAAGCATAATGTTTTGCTTACAACTCCAAAACAAGCAAGTGAGTAGGTTTTAGAATCCTTACAACTTGAAGAACTCACTTATCAATTTTCATTACAAATGCTTCTATCTCCTCAGAGCTATCTCTCTCCAAAGTTCACTACTCAAAACTGCCTTACCCTTCGGTCTAGCAAGAGGAGTATATCTCCCTTTCTTTCCATATTAGACCATGAGACGCCCACATGGGCAGCCAAATCCTATTGGATGGGCCTTATTTACCCCATGCTCTTCTTTCTTATCCCTCACAAGGTCCATTCTACCTCAAAAGTCAACAAGAAAGGTAAAATAACCTTTATTTTTCTTCTAATTACAAAAGAGTCTATTCTAGGATATAAATAAGGTAGGAACAAAACAAATAGCCATCTTAATTCACTAACTAAGTGGCTATAATAAATCCTCTCTTTATAATATCTTCTAAAATAATCTCTAGCACTCACACATGTATTAACAATAGATACAAGATATATATTATTTTTACACACTGCATGTAAATGCAGTATGACAACGTCTAGAAAGGGCATTGGACAAACCTTATTATTTTCTTAGCGGATAAGTGATAATGAACTCAAATCTTGACAAAGACATATTCCAATGAGCTTGATGATGATTCAACATGCATGTTGACATGAAATACTCAAGGTTCTTGTGATTCGTATACACGGAGACTGGACTAGAAGCGCCTTCTCAATAATGACGCCATTCTTGAAAAGAATCCATGATTGTAAGAAGTTCTTTGTGGTGAATCATTATTGATGTTGGCTGTTGAGAATTTTCTTGAATGAAAAGCTACTGGATGAAATTTATCATTTGTTCCCATTTATGACAAAACTGCATCTAAGGCAAAGTTTGATGCGTCTATTTCCATAAAAAATACCTTGGAAAAATCTATACAATATAGGATTGGTGCAGAAACAAACAATATCTTCAAAGCTTCAAATGCTGCTTCCGCTTCTTGATTCCATTGGAGTTTGTCTTTACAAGTCAAACGTGTAAGTGAAGCCGCAACTTGAAAGAAGTCTTTGATGAAGATCCAATAATAAGTGGCAAATCTCAAAAAGCATTGGACATCTCTTACTATCTTTGGAATCTTCCAATTCATGATTGTCTAGACTTTCTTAGAATCCATCATGGGACCATCATTTGAAATGATATATCCTAAGAAATTAACTTGAGTAGTGTGAAATACACACTTTTCCATCTTGGCATACAATCTCGTATTTCTAAATTTTTGTAATACTTGATGAACATGTACTTCATATTCTTCTACGTTCTTAGAATAGATCAAAATATCGTCTAGGTAGCAGACAACAAAATTGTCTAGAAACTCACAAAAAATATCATTCATGAGATGTTGAAAAGCAGCTAGTGCATTTCTAAGTCTAAAAGACATGACATTATATTCAAAATATTAGTACCTGGTTTGAAATGTTGTTTTTCACTCATCTCCTTCTTTGATGCGTACTAGATTATATGCTCTCCTTAGATCTATTTTTGTATAGATCCTAGCTTGATTCAACTGATCATAGAGTCTTGATATCGGAGGAAATGGATATCTGTTCTTGATTGTGATCTTGTTGAGTCCTCGATAGTCAACACACATCTGTAATGATCCATCTTTTTTCTTCACAAATAGAATTGGAGCTCCTGTTGGAGATTTAGAATGGCGTATGAAATTCTTGGGCAAATTCTCATCAAAATACGCCTTGAATTTAGCCAATTCATCTTGTGATAAATTGTAGATTGGTCCAAATGGTGGCTGAGTTCGTTCTTTAAGGTCAATTGAACAATCATATGGACAATGCTTCGGAAGAATATCTGCATTTTTTTTCTCAAAAACGTCTTGATAATCTTGATACTGACTTAGAATACTACTTGAAGTCTTTCCATTGTTGGAAATGGGTGTAGTATAAATGACAATGGATGATCTTTCTTTTGTAATGTGCAAAAAAACTCTTACACCTACAAACATAGGTTTAATTCTATCAGACTTATGATTTCTTATTTGATTAATTATATTATTAGCTATACTTTTAAAAAAGTTCAGAGTACGAGAAATCCAATCTATTTGAAGGTTGTGTTTTTCTAATCATGATAGACCTAGAATAATTGGAATAGAGGAAGATCTAATTATGTTAAAAATTATGCAACTATTATGGCCATTTACTACTACATCCAGAGGAAGTGTTTCATGAATAACATCTCTAGAAGATAAAAAATGACCATCTATGACTTCTACATGTACAGGTTTAGATTTTTGTACTATCTGTATTCTATGGCTTTTAGCAAATTTTTCATCTAAAAAGTAAGCCGAGGCTCCCGAATCTATTAAGGCAGAGGCTTTGTAATTATTAGGTCCTAAATACACATCTATTATAAAACAAGGAGATGGTTGTAAAGAGAGGATAGGACCTTTATTAGAAATTGTACAAGATCCCAACCACATGGTCTTTATTGTGGTTGGACAAACTCGTTTTCTGACATATTATCTTCTTTGACAATCGTACTCTTCATCTTGTGGTTGCGTCATTTCTTTGGACAATTTTGAACAGTGTGTTTAGGTTCACTACTATACAAGCATAATCTTTCCTGACAACATTTAGTCTTTACTTGTTCAGTAAGCGGCTTGAAACGTATAGCATCAATTTGCATGTCCTTGGCTTCTGAAGGTATATATTGAGAAGATATTGGTGCTGCCACTGATTTATAATATCGTTGAGGTTCTCTTATACGACTTTCAGATTGAAATTCAAAAAGCTGATTATCACACTTCAAAGTCTATTGATTGACTCAATGTTTGAGAATCGGATAAGTTCAGCATCAATTTTTTCACTTCATATTGTAATCCGTAGAGAAACTGATTGATGAGTGCAGCATCATCTCATTTGATATTGATTGCTAGTTGTCGAAATTGTAAAGCATATAATATCACTAATCAATTGCCTTGTTATAAGATATGAAGCTTGTTGGTTGTAATATAAGTTGTATCATATTATCCATATATAGATCAAAATTTTGCTAAGAAAGCTTCTAAATTATCCAATATTGTATCACGTTGTTCCAGAAAAGATGAAAACTAAGATAAGGCAGAACCTGAAAGTAGTGTACCAATAAATCTAACTTGCGATCTTGGAGTTGGAAAACTTTGCGGTTGCAATTCAATCACTAGTTGGACTTAGTTGATGAATCTTTGAAACTTGGATCTTATACCATCAAACTTCTCAAGTAGACCAATTTTTGATTCTCTAATGCTTGGACAATGTTCCAATAGAGGAGGAATTATATGGCTTGGTGTAGATGTTGAAGCAGCTCCAACCATATCTATATCTTGATTATTTGGTAACCTTGTTGTTCCTTGTGAAGGTACAGTGAGTTGATGCAGTTCAAGCATCAATTTTCTCATTTGTTTTTGCATTTGTGCCATTGCACTCTTCATTTCGGCAAGCTCTGCCATGATAACACTTCAAAAAATATCTAACAGTACACGAGATAAGTAGAAGGGAGACCAAAGAAAATACTAGGAATAATATCAGTTTAGAAGAGGGTATTCCGTAACTTCTAATATGCTTGTGTTTTATCAAGAGAAAGAGGTAATCCACTCTTAATCAAGATAAGACAAAGCTATGATATTATAAGTGTACTCTTGTCAATCTATCAAAGACATGAACTAGAAAAAAATGTATAATCTAATGGAAACTATATCAAAGAAAAGTCACAAAATGGAAATAAGAAAGTATGTATATTCAAAGAAAACTGGAATGGCTATTGCCAAAGACTAGAAACATGAAGACTCTTGAAACTAAAATAGAACCAAGAAAGGAATTCACAAGAGTGAAGAAGGCTTCACTCTTATCTCTATTTATACTATCTATCTAAGAGCTATGTGGCGGTATTCTATAGGATCTCCTACATGTGTCTAATTTGCAAGACACGTGTCAAACTTACACAACAAGTTTCTCACATGTGCGCCACGTGCTTGGCTTGTTCCGCAAGCTACCAACATGTGTGACACATGGCTAGCTTATTCTACAAGCTACCAACATGTGTGCCATGTGATTAGCTTGTTGATCAAGTTTTTAACCTACCAATCACCTATAAACATGTATAAAAGTGATTCCGCATCTATACAGCTTCTAGGAAGCTTATCTATTAGATATTATCAAATCAACTTATTTTACCTATTTCTAATGATCTATTAAATAATTATTAGAATAAATCTTATGTCCATGACAACGGATTAGCACTAAGATTTGCACCATAATCAATCATTCTTGAATAATTGTCCATTATTTCATTCCAGGTTGGCATTTGATATCTTCCTTGAGATGGAATCATCGTGGCTCCTGTGGTTAAGAATTCGTCATAATGACATTCTTCTCATATCTTAGTTTGATCAAATGAGATAGCCATAATCGCAGGTTGGGCTTTCTTTACAAACATCTTCAATTCTTGTGGATATAGTCCATTAACCAATATAGACATAACAAACGAATCCAACATTTGGTTATTTGGCCATTTACAAAGGATATCTGCTACTCTGCCATAATATGACTGCATCGCTTCTCTTGGTACTATTCTGCTATTCATTAATCTTTTCGTAAAACATTCTTCAAATCCTAGTGGTCAAAAATGAATCAAAAATATATTTTTCAATACCTCCCAATTAAAAAATTGTCCCATAGATTGGCAATTATACCATTCAAAGGCCGTATCTTTCAAGGTCACTAGCAGCCATCTCAACCAAATATCTTCAATTCTACCATTATTGGCTATACATGCAATCAGGAATTCGAACAAGTGCTAATCTAGATCGGCTCTTGGCAAACCTCTAAAGGTAGATAATGGGACTATGCTAGTTGTGCGATCATCCACCGCACCCATTTGGACTGCAATTAGAATTGCTAAACCCCCCATCGCCATTAAAGGTGACAATGTTCTATTCAATTCCTTATTAAAATAAACTCTGCCTCTCCCAATTATCTTTTCCAGACTTCTAGGCTTCCACAATTTGCTATTATTATCTATAAATAATTTTATTGGTTGAAGTTGAGGTGAAAACGACAGATTTTGAAATACACTAAATTGGCCTTTACTGGCAAGCAATACATGCCCTTCTGAAAAACTAGTCTTGCTAGAATCAGTTGTATCCACTATTCAAAAAGTATCCAATAGAATATCCAATTCTTATGTGCTCTATTCTCTTTCTGTTAATGGGCTCAAGAGATACGTTGGGCTATTCGCCGAATTATCCGCGAGTGCTCTTGGCAATTTCTTTAACAATATATATGTCTGAAATATTAAAAATCTTTCATGTTCTAGGTATGCTTGGATGTGCCGACAGGCATGCAACCATGGTTTGATTCAACTCTGTCGATGCTCCCTTTTTAACTTCCATTCTTGCTCGTCCCGTAATAAATTTCTTGCTTGCGCTTTTTTCCATCTTTCTTTTTACTGATGTATTTTTTTTAGAGCGATGTTCTCATTCCTATTAACCATAATCTTTCATTATCTATTATTGATATTATTTCCATTTCTAATTTAATTATATATTCAATTACACTTTCCAACCAAAACTAGTTTTTTTTTTTTTTTTTTTTTTAACCTCTTCATGCAACATCCTCAACTACATGTTCGGTAGTTAATTCCTAATATTCAATATTAATGTCAATCCCCGGCAACGGCACCAAAAATATAGTTTCTTGTTTTACTTATTCTACCAATATTACCTAGAGTACACCTGTAAAGGGAGATTTGAATACAAGAAAATATTAATCACATTGAATTAAACTGTTAGGATGATATAAGTAACTGCCTCCGAACATCAAAGTCCAATGCACATATAAATGCTTAAAAATAATGCCGTCCACTCTATCAGTTCTGCTACTCCACAACTAAGAATAAACTTCATGATCCAATCTTCTACAAATTCTCCTACTATAATCTGCTGTCTTCTTCCAATTGCATAATAACATCCGGCAATGTTACACTGTCTCAATAGACTGCTTACACCTACTTCACTCTCCAATCATTGGAAATAATTTCTCACAAAGAACTTCTTCTGAAATGAATCATCTGTCCAAAATTCTCTTTCATCGCTCAACTCTCACAATTCATACGACATAATATTTTCACTCACAATCAAACTGCATCAACATATTCAGTCTTTGGCTACCAATTCGCAATACCAAATTCAAACAACAATCAATTATAACTTCTTACTCATCCATATATTATTGAATTGAATTATCTATTTTATTATTGTACTCCATAATCAACATGGTTCAATCAATTGGAATGTAATCCGGATTCTCCACTTGAATCTAACACAAAAGAAAATAAAAACAAGATATAGCATCAAGCTTATCCCAGCTCAACACTATGACAATCTGGCCCAGATTACTCCCTATCCAACCAGTTTATACTTATCCCGACTCTGTTAACTGCTACACAACCGATGATAACTACTTTCTCTAACTTCTTCATCCATTTTGCCTTCTAAATTGGCCATTCATTGATTTACTGCCTATTCTTAATCCTACAAACTATGTATCATAAATCATAAAATTCCTACCCATTCCACAGTAATAGATAGCAGTTTTTTATAGTTATCTTATTCAGACCTCCATAGTCAACACATATATATAAAGAACCATCTTTCTTCTTCACAAACAAGATAGACACTCCTACATGTGATTTTGATTGTCTAATAAAATTCTTAGCTAGGTTTTCATTAATATATTCTTGCAAGGCTATAAGCTTCATTTGTAAAAGATTATAAATTGAACCAAACGGAGGTTGAATTCCATCTTGTAATTTCATTGCACAATCATAAGAATGGTGTTCTAGTAACATGTCTATTTTCTTCTTTTCAAATACGTCTTTGAATTCATAGTATTGACTAGGAATATCTTATTTCAATAATTCTTTTTCATCTTTTATTGGGATAGCATACAATACAAATACAGCTTTTTTTTTTGCTGCTTGTATAAAAGCTTTAGTTCCAAAAAATAAAGTAGCGCCTTGTTTTTTATTTTGATATTTGAACCTTCAAGAAATCTTTTGCAAATTCCAATCAATATCAAGATTATGTAATTCAAACTAAGTGAGTCCTATGACAATAAGATTTGTTGGACATCAAATAATATTAAAGACAATGTATGATATTTGATCTCCTAATATCACTTTCAGTAGTTGGATTTCCTTACTAACATCTCCTAATGCAAGATTTTGTCCATCAATGACTTCAATGGTATTGTGTTATAACATGTTTATATAATAAAAAGTATAAATAAGAATATTTTTTACTTAATATTTAATTATCTTGGTTCAATAGGAATTTAAGATATTTAAGAAAAGGTTTATAAAAGCCTCTTAGATTATTTTCTTGTTTTAATAGCTAATAGATAAAAATTAATTGTTAAATTTTCTTTCTAAGTTGTACAAACTCTATTACTGCTTTTAAAAAGCCATAAGTTAATAAAAATAGGATAGAAAAGATAAATAGTTAATATAGTTGATATAAGAGTTAAGTTGACAATAGGATTAAGCTTAAAAATTCTTAGAATAAGTTGGATTGATACCCAAGGGTTGACCATGTATGAGACAGGGTCAAAATCAAACCTCTAGCCACAAAACTGGCCACTAAGGGCAAGAAGTTGGGTCATTCAAAGATTAGTGATTAGAATTAGAGAGTTAGCTTTAAATTCATTTCAAAGATATTAGATTTGTTTTCAAAAGGTTTGAGAGGACTTAGCAATTGCTATCTAAAATCAAGCTTGTATTAGGGATTAAGTTTTTATGTAACAAGATTAGGACCAGCACTTTCAGCTATTGTATATAATTGAAGTAACATCTACAATTGAAAATTTGACAGTGTATAGGTGATTCAATTTAATAAGATTGAGTAAAAATTTGCAACAATCTAATAGTACAATTATGACTTATTTGATCTTTAGTACAAAGAGGTACCAAAAATTGGCAGTTTAGGATTGTTTAAGATTTCTATGACATCTAAAGATCTATTAGTAAAATCAAAGTTAAATTTTGCACAATATTAGAAGACTTGAAGAACAAGCTATACACCAAATTTTAGCTAAAATTAACAATTGGAGAAGGAAAATTTGCCACTAGGATATCTATATCGACCTTTAAGTCAATAGCTAGGTGATATTAGTGTAGGTTTTGGTTGATTTTTTACAATTTGTAAGTTGGATTGGATTGAAACTTTTTAAACATATAGAAGACTTATATTTACATTTGTATGCAAATTTTCACACAAAGTTGATAGTTAGATTAAAAGTTATAGCTTATCAAAGTTCAATGAATAAGGTTAGGATTTGTAAAGAGAAATCTAGTTGCTTGATTGTGACAAGTAACAAAGCAATTAGGATTTATATATAGATGAAGTTATCAAGAAGAGTGTTTTTAAGCACTTTGTATTGATTTAAGCACTCTTATATTGATATTCAATTATATTCTTCTTATACAGATAAAACTTGGTAAAGGTTCTTGGATATTTGTGAATCACGACTTCACCCTCCACAGTCAGGTGCTCGGTGCATTCCCAAACAAGACAATGTATCATATGACAATAGATGCAAGATGGATCTTTTTTACAAGTACTAAGTTGTACTTGGTTGCAAAATCCTTATCCATAAAGCATATTGAGGTCCAGTATCTAAAAAGACTTTAGTAAGAATTTCTTGTTTTAGGATTCTTATATATACATGGAGTATAAAACATGATGTTGAGTTTAGAGGTAGAAAGAGATCTTTTTTTGATACTTTAGATTTGAGGTCGTTCAACCACAAGGTCTCTACTATGGTTGGACATCTTTATTTTTTGACCTCTCTAATTTAGATGTTATATCTTATATTTTAAATTCTGTAGATTTATTTGGATAGTTTGTTGCCTTGTGACTAGGTCTTTCACAATATAGATATACATTCTCTTGCCAACGTCTAATCTTTTTTACTAGTATTAATAGCTTGAATTGAGTTACATCAATTTATATGGGTTTAGAATATGTTAATGGCTTCTCCAATACTCTTGAGGATGTAGCAGATGTATTCTGATAGATAATGTTGAAAATTAATCGACTCTCCTGTCATAACTCAAATAGGTGATTGTCACAAGTAATAATTTGAAATATGAGTTCTTCTAAACTTTCCACTCTTGGCATTGTGATCAATAAATTCTTCATATCATCTTTTAGGCCATAATGGAATGAAGTCATAAAAGCCTTATCATTCCAATTAAGATTACAAATAAGTTATTGAAATTTTGCAGCATAAATCATAGTTGAATATAGTTCTTGTCATAGATTTTGAATCTTCCTTTCTGCCACTTTTTCATGATCACTATCTCTAAAGGTAGTAATAAATCTTTCCATAAAAGCTTCTAAATTATATAAGATTAGAGAATTTTTTTTCAACAATAGAGCAAACCAAAATTGAGCACTTTTTGATTAAAAAAAAGTGCCTACAAAAGCGACTTGAATGAACCCATCTAGATAATGAGAAGGATATAGTCATAAATAAAGTCGTACTTATTGCACAAACCCTCAAAAGTTGGATCTTGTTCTATCAAATTTATCAAGAATGCTAGCCTTTGGCTCTTTTATGACAATCTTTGGAGCTTCTAAAGAGATTACATGCATAGCTTGTCTTTTGCCTACTTCCCTCAATAATATAAACTTTTGTTATAAAATATGAATTTTTTGCTTATAAAATATGAATTGCTTAGTTTCTTTGGATACTTATTTCATTTGCGGTTCTTTTTTTGAATTGCGAAAGAATGCCATTTTTTCTCATACAATATCCAAAAAACTTAGAGATCTACAAGAGTCACCATTGTATTCTCTATTTGTGAAGATGTACCTCCAATGACTTGATCTACTTCCATATTGACAAAAAAAAATCAATATGCTATTAATATAGTATTTTTTATACTAAAAAAGAATATTTCTAAATAATATATATTTAAAGGAGAATAATCTGTAACCTCTAAAATATAGTGATACATCCTAAGAAAGAGATTATCTATTTTTTATAAAAAAAGATCAAACTACAATAAGTAAGCATATCAATCTAGAAGAGGGTAATTTGTACTCGTCTAGAATGTAATAATATCTTCAAAAAGAGAGGTAATCCGCTCTCTATCAAGAAATCAAAGCTTTAATATGATTATTTGGTTAATCTTGCCAAATTATCAGAGATGCAAGATAGTGGGTTAGCAAAAAAATAAGAAAAAGATTACAAAACTAGAATGATTCTAAGAATAAAGAATTGAATGGACAAGGGAAAAGAACTAGATTATTGACAAGAACAAGAGACTAGATTTATATCAAAAAATAAGGCAACACTTTAGATTGCTCTAAGACTTGTATTGGCAAGACTAAAGTACACCTTGGTCTTATTTCTTATTTATAATATAAGGCCTATGTCCTATTGAACCTTCTAAAAATATCTTAAAAGATTTTAGAAAACTGAGGAAGATTTTAAAAGACTAAGGCAAGTTCAAGAAGACTAAAGAAGATTCTAGAAGATTTTAAAAGATTTTTAAAAACTATAAAAGATTTTGAAAGACTACGGAAGGTTCTAGTATGTGGTGACTTAAAGTATGTCTATGACAATAGGATTTTAAGTACTTGCTAGAATTTTTAAGATATCAGACAATTAGAAGTGAATCTATAGTTAAATTTTTTTGTAGTGAAGCTTAAGCATATAAGCTATATTATGGAAAAATTTGATAAAATTTAAAGAATTGAATAAAAAATTATTTGATTCTAAAAATTGAAAGAAAATCAATCTTTTATAAGTGAATAAGCTATTGAAGAATTTTGTTATAATTTGAAAATTTTATATAAACTAAAGTAGTTTTTTAAAAGCCAAGACTTTATAAAGGTGGAAAAATATATATATGAAGCTATAGTAAAATTTTGATTTGAAGATGAGATTTTAAAATGAGATTATGGATTTTCTTAAAAGTTATTGAGAATCTAACTTATCAACAATTCATTAGTTATGATTACATGATAATAATCAAAACTTTGAAGCATAAATAAATGTAGAGTAGGTTCCTTGTCAAACGGCTTGAATTTAAGTTGTAGTAAAATAAATCTTATCATATTCTCCAAATGCTTCCACAAATTCCACCAAAAATATTTCAAAATTATATAATATGGAAGAATTCTTCTCAAATAAAAGAATAAATTAAGATAAAGTTTGATCTAAAAGTAAGATTTCAACCAAATCAATATAAGATGATTTTATAAAATATTATTGACGTTGAAGTAAAGTAATAAGCTATACTTGATTTATAAAGCTACAAAACTTTAAACAAGTTCCATCAAATTTTTTTGGCAAATTAATTTTTAATTCTTTTTTTTTTGACATTGAATTGCTATTTAAAATATATACATCTTTTAGAAAAGTAAACCTTAGTGATAGAATTGTTAGAACGACTTTT
The DNA here is from genome assembly GCA_036785485.1 of Physcomitrellopsis africana. Taxonomy (NCBI): domain Eukaryota; kingdom Viridiplantae; phylum Streptophyta; class Bryopsida; order Funariales; family Funariaceae; genus Physcomitrellopsis; species Physcomitrellopsis africana. The sequence continues at coordinate 132,878 of JAWRVF010000782.1, forward strand.
GATAATGGATGAGGTTATTTTGCTCTTTGACCATTATATACGGTAATATAAAGTTCTTTATTTTGCTTAAACAAGATTTCTATCTTGACTCTTAATGCTATAAGAGTATTTATAATTGAATCCAATTTGGCTTCTTTTGAATCTACCATATTAAACTCTTTATATCCTATCATAGAAATAAAATAAGAAAAAATAAATATTAAAAATCAAGAATAATATTGGTTTAGAGGAAAATAATCCAAACTCTTTAAAATGCTATAATACTTCTAAAAAGAGGGATAATCCACTTTCTATTCAAAAAAATAAAGCTCTAATATTATACTATGTTAATCTCAATAAACTATTACATATATATTATTCAAGTAAAACAAGACTCTAAAAGTCCAAAGAATTAAAATTAAAAAGGTTCATTTTATAAGTAAAGAGCTACAATAAGACATCAGAATAAAATCAAAAGATCCAAGCCGAGCCATAAGAATTATACTGTCAAAACTAAGAATCCTTTCAGCCTCAATTCTTATATATATTAGGTATAAGAAAGCTCCTTGAGGAGTTTTCTTAATGCTTGGAAGTGAACCAAGCCTAAGATCCTTCTATGATAATCTTAAATCTCCTAGAGCCTTCCAAGATCTTTCAAAACCTTCTTGGAACCTACTAGGACCTACTAGGACCTATTAGAACCTTCTTGGAACCATTGAAAATCTTCTAAAACCTTTGAGAATTAAATAAAATCTTCTAAAAACTTGTAGAATCTTTTAAGACCAAATAAAACCTTCTTTCATTGTATGTCGATGATATTTATTCTATTTTAATTTATCCTTGAAAATTAATTATATAAATATAATAATAATTTATAATAAGTCTTTAATAAATATCTAATAATAATTTATACATAATACATGTTTTCAAAGCAATCACTTTGTTCTGCAACAAGTTGTAAATTGGTCCAAATAGTGGTTGAGTTCTTTCTAGAATGTTGATTGTACAATCATAAGGTTGGTGTTTTGGCAATATATCAATATTCTTCTTTTCAAAAATATCTTTGTATTTCCTATGCTACTTTGAGATTCTATTGTAACTTCTATTTAAATAAAGAATTAGTGCTATATAAATGACAAATGGATCTCTTTCTTTTATAACTTACATAAATACCTTAGATTCAAAAATAAATATTGAGATGATTTTTTGGTATTTGGACTAAATTTTAAAGTGATCTTTTATAATTTTCAATTAATATAAGATTACATAATTCAAATCAAAGAAGGCCAAGTACCACTAGATTTGAAGGACATTGAATGATGTTGAAGACAATGTTGGATATTTGATCTTCTAATATTATTTTTAATAATTTGGTTTCATCTATAACATCTCCAAATATAAGGAGTTATTTATCAATAACTTCTATTAGAATCAATTAGATTTTTTTTGAAAGTATTAATGTATGTTGTAATATAAAGTCTTTATCCATAAAACATATTAATGCTTTGATATCTGAAAGAGCTTAAACTAAAAATTCATAATTTAAAGTTTTAAAAAATATAAGAAATTTAAAATAAGATATAGAATTAGATAGTAGCATAAGACTTATATTTGATGGTTGTAGTTTAGAATTAGTTTAGAATTATTCAATTACAAGGTTCCTACTATAACTAAACATCTTCATTTTTTAACATTTTTATGTTTGAATTTATTTTTTTTATCTTAAATCCAATTGATTTGATGGAACAATCATGTATCTTATGATCTACTTTTTTACAATATAAATTCAAGTTCTTACAATAGCATATCTCTTTTTTTTATAAAATTAATTGCTTGAATTGAATTGTATCAATTTGTATAGGTTTTGATCTTAATTAATAGATTTTGAAGACTTAAAATTTTAAGTCATTATTTGATTTGTTCTTTTTCAATCAAATTTTTATTCTTAATGCATTTTAAAGAGTTAATTGTCATAGGCAATTGCTTAAGTGATAAATTATTCTAATAAATTTATTTTTAATATTGTCAATAATAAGTCTTTAATATTACCTTTTAGACCATATCAAGATTGATTGATAAGAGCCTTATTGTTCCAATCCATATTGCAAGCAAGTTGTTAGAATTTGGCAATATCAATAGTAATTGAATATGATCCTTGTATTAAAGATATACACTGTAGAAAGTTTATAAAACCTTTTAGAACATTCTAGAAGCTTTTAAGTTAGTAGAAGCTGCTTGAGAAGCTTTGTAGTTAATAGAAGGAACTTAAAAAGATTCCAAGTTGGTAGAAGTTGCTCAAGAAGCTTTCTAAATAAGGATATATATTTGAGTCAAGGCTAAAGAGTTCTTCAATCTCAACAATCCATCTCTTAGAGTTTTAGCTCACCTTTCTTGATATTGTTTGTATATTCATTTAGATAATTCAAGTCCTTATCAATTTCTTTTTAAAAATCTTTTTCTAATTCAAATCTCTTATTTTGTATTCATGTTGTCATATTGTGGTTTAGCTACTATGTCAAAAAATTATACATATATGTTTAATGTACAATTTATTATACAATTAAGTGAAAGCCATAATAGTCGATTTTATTGATTACAAGATGAGATTAGATTGTTAGTTTAAAAAGACTCTATCTAAAAAGATTATTATTGAAGTTTATAAAACCTAATTTTTTTGGATAGTGATTTTGAAGTTGATTTTATATTGATAATAACTTTTATATATCTTAAGTCATCTTTGTTAGACATTGGTGATCCTTGAGATCTTATTTATTTCTTTTATTTGATATTTAGAACACATATTATATAAATCTTATAAGAAAAAAGATTAGAAAGAGGTTTTTAGTATGAAAAGGAATAATTAGATCATCTATGTGGATGAATGGAGATGGATGATAGAAGTTTCTATTCCTATTGGCCAAAAATCATGCCTAATGGGCTTCAAGGAGGCAGCTTAAGGATTTATTAGACATTAGGGTTTGTTTTTCAAGGAGAGTCGAATATCAAAGGCTAAGATCAGTAAGTTTGGATTTTTGGATATAGTTTTGGTACAAATTTTATATAATTTGGAGTTTATATGAAAGAGATGTAGGTGCTCAAAGTTAAGGTATCAAAATCATACCTATTGTCATTCTTTTAGATATAACTCATGCGTACAAAAAGCAATAGAAGATCAGTGGTTGGAGTTGAAAAGAGCACTTTTTTTGCTACACTTTTTGTATATAGCTTGACAAAATCTAAGCTAGAATAAAAGAGATATTAGGAGTTGAAGTCAATTCTTATAAGCTAAAGGTAGTAAGTGACCCCGCTTAATTAGTGCTCATGTTTTGAATTATATTTTAGGCAATTTGATAAATTTTTAGCTCAAAATTTTCAAAAGTGTATATGTTCATGCTACAAGATTATATATAAAATATTTTTGGCATTAGGATTTTGGATTTGTAAGATATGAAGAAAATAGTGTTTAGGTGTCTCCTAGCTATGATTTTAAGCACTTATTAGGATTTTTAAGATATTGGATGATTGGCAATGAATTTGCAATTGATTCTTTTTTTAATAAAATTGAAGAGAATTATCTACAGTTTGAAGAAAATTTTATAGAAACTAAATAGCTAAATCAAGAGTTATTGAGCTCTAAAATTCAAGAAGGAATAAGTCCTTGTAGGTGAATAAGGTACTAAAGAATTTTTGTGGTAATTTTATCTTTTTTATACAAACCTACTTAAATAAAAAAAAGATTTATCTATATAATTTCTTTTTTATAATATTTTTGTATTATTTTTTTTTTATTAAAAAAAATCACTTATTGGAATTTTGTCAATAAGTTTCAAGCAAATTCTCTACAACCAAGTATCTATTGTATTCGTAGATAGAAGATCTCACCACGCAACAACATATCTTTGATAATTTATTAAGATTGTTCTCATCTTAAATATCAAAGTTGGATCCTTCTTGTTAGAGAATAGATTATTTCTCTTTTTAAAGATGTATTAGTATTTTAGAGGTTGCAGATTATCCTTATCTAAATTGATATTTTTTCATCACAATATTAGGACTTTATTCTTCTTATAAGAAAATATGATCATCCATCTCTTTGAAGGTCTTAAAATATTTTAGAGGTTGTAGATTACCTTCCTTTAAATTGATATTATCTTCTTATAGATTTATTTCATTTTTCTCTTAAAATGACTAAAGATCAAGATATTAATATGATTATGATTTTTGAAACCAAGTTAGATTCTATTATAAATATTCTTTTTATTATATTTATTAGAACTATGGAGATTGAAGAGATTGTTGCAAAACTTCATAATAATGCAACATTTGGAATATCACAACCTAAACTACATTTACTTCCAATTTTTTTGCTTGAAAATATAGTATTACCTATGCATTTGATTTTAAGCAACTAGAGTGCAATATCAATTGAGACAAAGAAGCTTTGATGAGTTAATTCTATTGAAAATTAAAAGACAATATAAAAGATTTATTATTATTGCTTTTGAATCCACCATTGCTTAATGAAGCCATCATCTAAGTTATAAAATACAATAATTGACTATTTTAATGTCGTTAGGATCAAAGTTCATAGGCTTGAACAAGACAATATGTAATTCAATACATTCTTGCTATATCAACAAGTATTCTGAATTCACATTTAAAGTAGAAGATATATAGCTTAATGTAGTATGTTTTAAACTTCTTAGTTTACAAAATAAGAAGCATTAAATAAAAAAAGGTCTACACTTTTATTGTGGCAAGAAAGGCTACAAGATTGGCAATTATCTAAAGAAATAAAATTGATGTATCACCAAAATCATCAATCAAGAAAACAAAGATATTCAGCTATAGTAGGAATTGTATAGTTGGATAATTCAATATTACAAAAATATATAAGTTCTTCTCTTTTTGCTTAGCTAGCTCATTATTTTATAATTCTTTTGTGTTTTGGCCCTCATAAGTTTTAGTTGATTGCCCTCTTGGATTCAAAAGGGTCTATTTATTTCATTAATAAAGCATTTGCTAAGCTTCATAAAATTCTTCTAAAATAGAAATCCAAACATGTTGATGTAGAAGTACAAGATAGACAATGCCTATCCTTTAGTAGTATCATCTATGAAACAATACCTATAGAAGTATTATTTAAAGACTATCAATATTATTAGTACTTCTTTAAATCTTATTATTAGTATTCTTCAAACTTTCTTAGTTGAAAAAGTATAATCCATCTATAGATTAGAAATCATAAAAAATGATATTTCTAATAGAAATTCCTACAAAAAAAACTTTGTAAACAATCAAAAATTGATAAGTCTTCATTTGTTGGAGTAAAGGCCTTTATAAGATTGGCCAAAGAAAATAAACCATTTGTTATTTATGTAATTCCAATTAAAAAAGATTTGACTTCATCAACAATTATTCTAGAGCTATATTGCAAATTTTAAGATGTTTTATAAAAGAAAAAAATCGATATATTATCAAAGCACCATGTGAGTCATTAAATTGACTCATTAGTTGTTTTAGGACAAAAGAATGTATTTAAGTGCCAAAATTATAATTATTAGGTAAAGATGTATTTAGAAGATGTTAAATAAAAGAAAATAGTATTAGTGGAGAAGAAATGGAATCTAAGTAAGTCTTGGAGGTAATTATCTTAGTTGATTTAGTATTTTTTCTTAATTGTAAAAATTAGTATTTAGTCATAGAGACCAATATCTACATTGGCCTTCTATCTTTATGTACCACTTATTAAATATACATAAATGTTACTTAGTAAGTAGAAGAAGCATGAGAAAGAAATCTCATGTCTTTTTAGTTATTTATGTTAAAAATAAGATTTTTAATAGATTTAAATTAATTTTATTATTATAAAAAATCACCAAGATAAAATAAAATAGTTTTAAATTAATATTATTACTTAAGAAGTATTAAAGGAATTTTTAGAATTTATTTAGAATTTATTTAGAATTTATTTAGAATTTATTTAGAATTTATTTAGAATTTTTTAGGATTTTTTAGAACAATTTTGAAGACTTTGGTAAAAATAAGTTTTACCACCTTGGGAGCCATTATGAAGAAATGGAACAAAGTTTGAAGGCCATACAAGGTCCCTAGGCTAATTTGGTATTTTTAAACACCATGATGAAGTCAAAAATATAAAAATATTAGTTCTACTAGTAAAAAATAGAAAGACCAGCAGCTTGTATAGTCCTCATAGGAAGGGAGGTGCACAAGTCCCATATGGGTTGTGGCACCTTGTATAGTCCTCATAGGAAGGGAGGTGCACAAGTCCCATATGGGTTGTGGCACCTTGGATGTAGGTAGGAAGATAAGACTAAGGCCTTGTGGCCTCTCTAGAACACCCTTATACACTACATGTAAGCCTTGGTGAGATTTGAACTCTTAATGTCTTAAACAAGTTACCCTTGAGTTAAATATTATTCAATTAACTTTTTAATTGTTTATCTTTTATCTTTGAACTATCATAACTTATTCATTGTAACTTGGATTCATATGTTTTTTACATCATTAGACTGACAAAAGAATTATCTACTTTAAAATAATAATTTTAATTTTAATTTTTACTTTTTACTAAGTGAAAATACAATGAAGAGACCGTGACTAGTTTTGTAGTATGCAATTACTCAATTGCACATATTTTACTTGTTTTGCGTTGTTCTTCTCTTTTATTGTTGGGTATTGCTCCTTATACTTCACACCATAATTTACAAGAAACTCTTAATTGAAGCCACTTTATACCTTGGATTGAAGAGTGAATTTTATCCTCACACATCGACCATATAATTATGCCATAGATCTTTAAGAAAGAATACAATCATATTTTGGCCTAATTTATAACCTTTTTTAAAACAATCTTTTGGAGTTAAAAGATTATATTGATGAAAATCTTGCAAAAAACTTCATCAAGCATTTAAAGTCTCCAGCAGAGATACATATATTCTTTGTGAAGAAAAATAATGGTTCTTTGTACATGTATATTAATTATCAAATATTAAATAAGATAACAGTGAAGAATTGTTATCTACTACCATTAGTCTCAAGACTTTTGAAATAATTCAACCAAGCCAAAATCTATATTAAGATAGATCTTTGTGAAGCATATAACTTGGTACAAATCAAGAAAGGAGATGAATAAAAGACCGCATTTTGGACAAGGTATGGATATTTTGAATATAATATCATATCCTTTGAATTAATAAATGTACCCGCCATCTTTCAGCATTTAATAAATGATATCTTTCAAGAACATCTAAATAAATTTGTGATGATCTATTTTGATGATATTTTGATCTACTCAACAAATCTAGAAAAACATAAAGAGTATATAAAGTTGGTATTATAAAAGCTACAAGATGTAGGTCTATATGCCAAGTAAGAAAAATATATGTTTCATCAAGCAAAGATAGAATTTTTTAGATACATCATATCTATTGAAGATTAAATGATGGATCCCAAGAAGGTGGAGGTGGTTATATAATAGGCTATTTTAAAGACTGTAAAAGACATACAATGTTTTTTTAGATTTATCAACTTCTATCAAACCTTTATCAAAAATTACTCTCAAGTTGTTGGCTCTCTTATTCAATTGATATACAAAGACAAGTTGGAATAGGGGCTTTAAATGGAGAAGGCATTCCAAGACCTCAAGATAGCATTTAGTATAGCTTTAATCTTAGTGCATCCAAAATTCACAAAAGTATTGTATATAGAGACCAATGCTTCAAATTTTGCATTAGGGGCTATATTTTTATAAATGGTTATAGATAATAAATTCCATCCTATTGCATTTTATTCTTGAAAGTTCTTTATTATCGAAATTAACTATGAAATCCACAATAAAAAACTTCTTGCTATTGTAGATTCTTTTCAAAAATGGCGTTATTTTTTTAAAAGAGCAATGTATTCCATAATTGTATACATAGATCACAAAAATTTGGAATATTTTATCTCAACTTAAATTCTTAATTATCGCCAAGCTCGATGGAATATGTTATTATCTTGATTTAATTTTGTTATTATTTATCAACCTTGGAAGCAAAAAAAATTATTTGATGCTTTATCAAAGAGATCATACTTTATACAAAAGATAAGAGAGGCAACATTTGATCAATAATATGCAATTTTTTTAAAGCTAGAGCAATTTTGCCTTTGTACCACTATTACATTGGTACTTATTGATTCTAATTTTCTCGATGAGGTGAAAATCACAACCGCTAATGATATTTTGGCCCTTAATATTAAATATCATTTTAGTAAAAATGCTCACAAGTTTAAGCTTAAAAAAGACCTTCTATATTTTGAAGAACATTTATATGTCCCAAAAGGACCAACACAACTACAAATTCTTCAATCTCACCATGACTTTCTAATTACAAATCACTTTAGATTTAACAAGACCTTAGAAATTATTTCTCGAGATTTTTGGTGGCCTCAAATGTAGAAGGCTATGAAAGAATTTGTGCTTTCTTATGACATCTGCTCAAGGTCTAAGAATCCTCAACATCACCTTTATAGACTCTTATAGCCCTTCCTTGTTCTAAGATAGTCACGATCTTTTATCTCAATGGATTTCATCATAGACCTACGTGAGTCATCAAATTGACTCATTAGTTATTTTAAGATAAAAGAATGCATTTGGAATGCCAAAACTACAATTGTAAAGTGAAGATGTATTTAAAGGATGTTAAATAAAAGAAGATAGTATTAGTAGAAAAGAAATGGAATCTTAATAAGTCTTAGATATAATTATCTTAGTAAATTTAGTATTTTTTCTTAATTATAAGAATCAGTATTTAATTATCAAGACCAATATCTATATTGGTCTTCTATCTCTATGTACTACTTATTAAAAATATATAAATATTATTTAATAAGTAAAAGAAGCATGAGAAATAAACTTTATATTTTTTTAGTTATTTATATAGAAGATAGGATTTTTAGTTGATTTAAATTGATTTTATTATTATAAAAATATTATAAAAAAATTTAGAATTTATTTAGAATTTATTTAGAATTTATTTAGAAGTTTTAGGAATTTTTAGAATAATTATGAAGACTTTGGTAAAAATGAATTTTACCACCTTAGGAAACATTATGAAGAAACAGAGTAAGATTGAAGGCCATGAAAGGTTTTTACACTAGTTGGGTGTTTTTGAATACCATGGTGAAGTCAAAAATGCAAAAAAAAATGAATTCTACTAATAAAAAATAAGAGGACTAGCAGCTAGTATAGTCCTTGTAAGAAGGGAGGTGTATAAGTCCATATGGATTATAGCACTTTGGATGTAGGTAGGAGGATAAGACTAAGGCCTCATGGCCTCTCTAGGACACTCTTATACATTACTTGTGACCCTTGGTGAGGTTCAAACTTATAATCTCTTCAACAAATTATTCTTAAGATAAAAAAATTCCACTTAATTTTTTTATTACTTACCTTTTATCTTTGAATTATCATAACTTATTCATAGTAATTTGAGATTATGTGTTTTTTATATCATTGGAAAGATAAAAAAAAATTATCTATTCAAAAATTTATTTTATTTATTTTATTTTTATTTTTTACTAGGTAAAAATATAATGAACAGACTATGATCTAGTTTTAAATTGTGCACTTACTTGATACCATTTACTTCACTTGTCTTATAGTTGTTCTTATTATTCTTGCTAATTACTTCTTTCACTTCACACCACCAATTACAAGCAACTCTTAAGTGAGGCCATCTTGTAATTTAGGTTGAGGGATGAATTTTATCCTCACAACCTACCGCCATCCAATTTATTAGACAACATCTTTGTGGTGGTTGATCGACTCACAAAGATAGCTCATTTTATTTCTTATAAGAAGGCTACTTTTAGTGAAGAAAAAATAAGGCTCTTTCTTGATAATATATATCGATATCATGGCCTACCAGATGATATCATATCCAATCAAGGATTCCAATTTATATCTAAGTTTTAGAGATGTTTCTTTTTTAAAATATTGAAGGTAGACATTAAATTTTCTTCGACTTTCCATCCTCAAAATGACAGCCAAATAAAACAAGTTAACCAAGTTTTGGAGCAATATTTATGATATAGCATCAACTATCAATAAGATGATTGGATCTTGTCTCTATCGTTAATAGAATTTGCATATAAAAATATTGTTCATGCTTCAACTCAACAAATACCATTTTATTCCAACTATGGATATTATCTAAAGTTTGATTTATGGAGTATATCAAAGAACAACAATCCAACCATCAAAGGATTTATAAAGTATCTATTGCAACACCAAACAACCTTAAAGCTTTAATTGCAAGCAGCTTAAATTGCTTATAAGGCATTTGCAGATAAATTCAAAAATCAACTACATGCTTTTCATATTAAAGATAAAATATGGTTTTTTTGATGGAACATCAAAACCAAGCAATTATGTGATAAGTTGGACTATCAAAGGTTAAAACCATTTTCCATCTAAAAGCAAATTAATCTAGTGACATATTGCTTGGAACCACCATCTTTTATAAAGATACATCCTATTTTTCATATTTCTCTTTTAGAGCCTTATAGAAAGTTGCATATTCTTAAAAGAGTACAACAATTGCTACCTAGTATTGAAATCACAAATCATAAAGAATATGAGGTTGAAAAGGTATTGGATTCACAACAAAGGTGGGACAAATTAGAATATCTTGTTCATTGGTACAACTATGATATCAATGAGCGCATATGAAAATCGGCCAAAAGTCTCACCATTGCACTTCAAAAGGTACAAGAATTTTATTAACTCTATTTCCACAAATCCAAATATATTTGATGATAATTTCTTGGTAAAGATTGGATTTGAAGAATATCTTTAAGAGGGGAAGAATCAAACCAAAGCCTTCATTAATATGCAATCATTTGTTCTAAGATAGAATATAATTATAGAAGCAAATCAGTCACCATATCAAACCTTTAAATATTGAAAGAATAAGATTCAAAAGATTCACTTGCTATATAAGCTTTGAACAAACCAGTGCAATTTTTATAGCCTTCAATTGAGCAAAGTGAAGACGATATATTTTAGTGCCAAATACAATTGCGGTTGGAGCCATTAGAAGCAACACTTAATCATACAAGCCTTGACTCTAAGGCTCGAGTTGTAGTGATATTATTTGAACTTAGAAAGGTGAATCTTTTTAAGTCTAAGATCTTGTTTGGAGGATATTTTGAAGGCCTCAATAAAGATCAAATCCTTGGATGGAATGTTTCAATAATAGAGGTACTAACTTAAGGCCATAGGTGATTTCTTCAAAGACCAATAGAATCTATTATGCAAGAATAGATAATAGAATACATAGCTTCATTAGTGCAACATATTTTTTTATTTTTTACATGTATAGAAAGATTTTTTAAGGCATGAGATCCTCTTAGAATTCATTGCTAGAAAACATGGTGATATTAGGAATATATAGTTTGGAAGTTCACAAAATCTTTTAGAACATTTTAGAAGCTTTCAAGTTAGTGGAAGTTACTTGAAAAGCTTCTTAGTTAGTGGAAGCATCTTGAGAAGCTTCCTAATTAGTAGAAATAATTCAAAAAGCTTCTAAGTTGGTAGAAACTGCTCGAGAAGCTTCTTTGATAGGGATATATATATTGGAATTAAGGCTGAAGAATTCTTTAGTCTTAACAATGCATCTCTTGGAGTTCTAGCTCACTTTTTTAGATATTATTCATGTACTCATCTAGATAATTTATGTCCTTGTCAATTTCTTCTTGAAACCTTTTTTTAATTCAGGTCCCTTGTTTAATATTCTCATGTCCTTGATATCTTGATACAAGATTAGAATTTTAGTTTTGCTAACTTTTTCAATTGCTCTCTCCAAATATAGCTGTAAATACTTCAAAAAATGAGTTTTAGATCATACAAAAGTTGTGAATTCTTTTCTATTAAAGATACAAATAAAATAAAATAAAAAAATAAAAAAATATTTCTAGATAGAAATGTGCTTATAAATTTTACTTAAGTGATTACATTAGAATATCTAAAAATATATAACCTTAGAAAGAACTTAACTTATTGTAGAAACCCTTGAAATATTGATTTTATTCTATCAAAATTCTTTGACATAATAATCTTTGATTCTTTTATATTTGTAATAGTAAGATTTTTAGGATTCATTTGTCAAATTAATCTGTTTGTACTTGCTTCTCTCAATTGCACAACTTTTAGATATAACCATTAGACCTCATTGTTGACTTCTTCCATTGATATAGCAATAGTGTTGTTATGGTTGAAATTACTAATACGTGAGGTTTTTGCTCAAAGAGTATTAAAAAGCTTATAAAAATTTATAATAGTTATAAATCTATTCTCACTTCTATCAAGTGTAAGATCTATAGTTTGTTTGTTTTTTATTTTTTTATTTTAATAGAAAATAAGACTAACAAATCCATAAGCCAAATTTTAAAAAATAATCTACAACTTTTAATATCAAATAAATTTTTTTACAAAAAAAGATATTTTATTCTCTGTATAAAAAAAAAAAAAAAAAAAATCAATGTTGGAAAAAAAAAATTATTTAAAGGTGGATAGTTTGCAATCTTTAAAAATACAATAATATCTCTTAAAAATTGGGATAATCCACTCACTTTTTAAACAAAATAGCTATAACAAATTAATAATTTTGTCAAAATATCAAGGACATGAATCCAAAGAAAATCCAAAAGCCAATATATTCATGTGTTACTAAAGAGAGGAGAAAACAAAGAAGGAAGATATAGTTATAAAATAAAAAAGAACCAAAATGGCTATTGCCAAATATAAAAAAACTAGGCAATCTTGAACCAAGACTAAAATACAAAAAAGATATTGACAAGACTAAAGATGGTCTTAATCTTACCTCCATATATACTAACTATAAAAAAAATTCTAAATATATAATTCACACCTAAAAAACTTCTTCAAAGATCCTTAAGAAACATATTATCTTTCCAACATGTTTCTACTTACTTCTATTTATTTAAATAATATAGGCATTTGTTACAAAATTCCTATTTTATATATTTTAATTTTTTTTAAATCATTTTTTATTTAAAAAAATATATCATATTTTTTAATTTAATAAATTTATGGCAACCAAGATTAATTATAAAATTTATAATAAATAATTCTTTGTAATTGTGGATTTATTTTTAAAATAGTAGTATTTTAAAAGAAATTATTTTTAATTTGGTTATAATTTATATTAATTATAAGAATCTTAAATATCTCATGTCAATATATATCTTAAATTATTATCAAACTTGTAAAAATATATTTTTGTTACAATTTGTATTAAATATTACATATCATTTCAAAAAATGATAAAACTTATTAAATAGCATGTATAAATATTCTTATCTTGCATCAAAAGGAGGAGGTTAAACTTATGATTAATAAAAAATTATTCTTTAGAAATCAAAATAATAACATCTTTAAACTATAAAATTGACAATTCCAATTGATTTTACATTTTTGGTGAAGTTTGTTCTAATATGTCAATAGATCATTTAATTTTTGAAGTTAAAAATTAATTTTGTAGTGATTTGAATAAGTTTAATTTTTAAATATATATATATATATATATTAAAAGATATTTATATCTCCTAAAAGATCAAATATAATTATTTGCATTTCCAATATAACTTAACTTCTCTACAATAAGATCTTTTAAGTACAAAATAATTTGAAGCTTATTTTTAAAAACTTTTTATAGCTTTAAATATAAAAATTTATTTAAAAATTTATATAAACTTGCAATATTTGCTTTTAAACAAAAATTCTATATCATTGACCATATATAGTTTCTCAACCATTATATATTCCAAAACAACCATAATCATTTGTTTCAATAGATTTTATTACACATCTATCAATCTTAAATTCTTACAATTTTATTTTTATAATGGTAGATTGTCTAACCAATATGACATATTTTAAATCTTATGTAAAGTTTATTACAAGTAAAGATACAACTATTTTTTTCTTTAATAACATTTGTCAATATTATAGATTCTTCTTTGATGTTATATTTGATTAAAGATCCCAATTTATATTAAAGTTTTAGAAGATGTTCTCTAAAATATTTAAAGTAAAGATTTATTTATTTATTATTATATCATTAATTATTATTAAGACAATTGGATAACTCTCTTGTTATTAGTAGAATATTTTTATAATAACATGGTATATTTTTCTATTTATCATATTTTTTTATTTTTTTTTAAGATTATGGTTATCATCTATAATTTGATATTCTTGACTTCTTAAAGGTTAATAATCTTACAACAAAGAATTTGGCAAGTAGATTATTAAAACCTTACACAACAATAAATATGCAACTAAAAGAAACTAAAAAATAACAAAAGACTAATGCATATATTTTTTAAAAAGAACAACCTTTGTTTAAAGTTGATAATAGTATATGATTATTTGTTACATTATTAAGACCAAATGATATTGCAACAAATTGGAATATTAGAAGATTAGACCATCTATTGTTTTAAAAAAATCAATCCAATTAAATACTAATTACAATTATTAAAATTAATAAAGTTTCAACATATTTTCTATATTTCTCTTATTAAATCTTATAAGACAATCAATATATTATAAATAAAGAAATTACTACCACTTCTTGTTAAAATATATAATAATTAAGAATTTCAAGTAAAAAAAGACTTAAATTCAAAGTGGTGCCAAAAGAAATTAAAATATCTTGTACATAGGCTTAGACATGAAATTAGTGAATGCATATGGAAGCCATTTAAGAATCTTGTAAATATACTAGAAGAGATTTTATTTTTTATTTTTTATTATTAACAATAAAAATAAGATGGTATAAAGTAACAAAAAAAATATAATAATTACTCTTTGCCATATTTAATTATAATTTATTTATAGATTTTACTTTAATATAATAGAGAATTAATATGCAATAAATTCATTTCAAAAACTATCATTTAAAAAATTGCTAAATAAACTACTTAGATTGTCACAACCTTCATAGCATCAAATTAATATGAACATCCTTAAAAAAACATATTAATTCTCAAATAGATGGTAAGATACAATATATTTGGTACCACAATTTTGGAAGAAACTCTCAATGCTTAGAAAAATATTAATACTTGAAATAAATAAGTAATTTATAAAACTATAATAAAGTCTAAGCTTTAACATTATATTGTATTATTTTAATCAATATATTAAAAATAATCTTTAATACAACAATTTCAATAAAAAGATCTTTTTATAAAATAATTATACATATTAATTAAGAATAATGTATTAGAGTACTTGAATAAATATGCTAAGATATAAATATACTATCAATCAACCAAATAAAATAAACAATGTTCAAGTAAAAATTTATAAATCATTTTTTTTTTCTGTTTTTTTTTTTTAAAGTAAAAAATCATGATGTGTTTTTTTATGCCACTTGGATGACTTTAAAAAAAAAGTAATACTAAAAAAAATACAAAATTATTGTTGACTTGTTGCAAAAACTTATAAATATTTTTGATGCTAAAGTTATTAAAATTTAAAAACTTCTAAATATTTTTTATGTTCAAGTTACTAAGAAAAATTCTTTATAGAAGCTTCAAAATACAATATTTTGCCTAATCTTTTACAAAAAACTTGTAAGAAATACTTAGAATATTTTGTATGGTTCTAAAATAATTAAAAAAAAAGTACAAAGGATTCTAAACATTTATACCTATGACAACATGAATTAGTGTGAAAATCAAAATATAATATATAAAAATATCATCTCAAATAAAAAAGAAATATTGAGCAATTTTAGTTGTTTTATATTTTTATCCTCTCTCATATATAAATATATATATGCATATATATATATATATATATATATATATCTGTGTGTGTATGCATTTAGTTTATTTACTTAGTTAGATTTTTGTTCGTATATTATATATATAGAAAATAAATTTCCTATTGAAATTTTATAAAAAAATAATTATAAAATAAAAATACCATGGCAATATGATGGATGTTTTAGACTTTAATTTTTGATGAAGTTGAATTTTTTTTTAATACAAAGCAATAAAGTTAAAGAACCAAACACAAAGTGTAGGACCAAAGATGTTGTTTTTAAGTAGGTTAAACTCCTACAGCATGTGATATGTCTATCTATCTGGAAAAAGAAAAAGAAAAAGAAAAAAACAAACAAACAAACAAAATAACAAAATATAATACCACAAAGGTGAAAAATGTTATTGAAATTGGATGAATGAATGAATATATAATATATTTTACTTCAAAGAAATTTGGATCCTACAATTTGACTTAAGATTGATAAGCTTGTATGTGATAATTTTACAAACTGGTTATGGAAATTGTATCAAGTTATCTTAGGATTTGAGTTTTTCTGCATGAAATTTATTACGATTCTTTTCTTTTCTTTTCTTTTTTGTGTGTTTAGTATTGTTGGATAGTGTATTCCGTCATTTTGCGAAAAAAAATGTGTTCATGGTTAAGTTGGCACCATGATGCAGAAAGGGCTTCGAGCGAGGGAAGACGGTGGTGATACATGAGGCGAACGACAGCAGAGGAGGACGAAAAGGACGGAAGTGGGGCCCGGCAAGCCAGAACAACATGAGACTTGTCGAGGGGTAGACTTTGCAATAGAAAACAAAAAGTCGCTTCGCAGGGGAGCGGGTTCGTCTTGAAGCGAACGGGAGGGAGCGCCCTGCGTTGGTTATGCTGTCAACCGATCCCCGCTCCCCTTGGCCCCGTCCTCGTATTTGTTGTTACAGCCCCACGCTCTGGAGCTTCTTCCCTTCCTGCTCCTCCTCCTCCACTTCCCTCCGTCCTTCCTGCCTTCCATCTTCATTGCTCCCACATCTGCGGCAGACTGTTTGATCCGCCTATTAGTAGCATAGTGCGCCGCCGCCGCCGCTGCTGCTGCTGCTGTGTGTGTGTGTATTTTTTTTCTTTTGTTTTTGTTTATTTTTTTATTTTTTTATATTTTTTAAATCTAGACTGTTTTGGCCTGTAGATGTTCATTTGTGGAGAACTGTGTAGGGTTTCGCAGTGCGCAGTTTGTGATTATTGCAGGAGAGAACTAATGGGAAGAATGACGGTAGGTCGGGATTTTGAGTAGGGGAAGTGGTGGGAATGGTGAGAGAGAGTGGAGGCGACGTTGAGGAACGGGGCGGGTACACATTTGCGTGGCGGGTACAAGTCGAGAGGTTTGAGGGTGAGGAGTGGTGTGTGCACGCCGGGCAGAGACCGGGGGGGCGAGACCAAGTGTGCGTCCGCGCGGGAGGGATGGCATGCCATTCAAGAGGAGAGTCGTTGGGAGGGAGTGTGCCGTCAGCGGATGCAGCCGTGTCGAAGCTGTATCCGATGGCGGATCTACCTCCAGAGTGGCGCTCGCGGGAACAGCTGGAGCCCTCGCCACCCTCGACGTCGCCTGCTTACTGGGACACTGATGATGATGACGATTTCAATTCGTCGTGCATGAATGGTATGCACCGAGCCGTCCCGTTCTCTGGATACTGCGTGTTGTCGATTAAGGCGTTCTGTCTTTTGGAGTGATGGTCGTGGTTTGGACCGTGTATGACTCGAGTATCGAGAGGGCACATCAGGTCTAGGTTTCCACTCAGCAGAGCCACATGGTCTTTGTAGGGTTTGGCGGATGTGCGGAGGTGGTACCGCACACGTTAGGGCAGGTGGCATGTTGTTCTTTGGATGGAGGCGTGGTGAAAGTTTTGGTCGAAGCTTTGTTGAGCGGCATGCATGAATAAGCGCTAATCATCATCTAGCAGGCATGTTCATGCTTGCTTCGACCACTCCGTTGCATCCGGACATCACATTGCCATGCTGGGGCGATTTCGACCTAGATTACTGTGATGAGTGTTGACACTGGACATCGGACGGGGTATGTTGCAAAATTTCGCGTCTCGCTTTCTGTCCTTCCAACTTACAATATATCTGGAAGCGATCCTTATAATGAACGTGTAGCGTGCTGCCTGTATGGACGAAAACGAGGTTTGACCTGCCAATACAGTCGTAAGTACAGATATGACGAAGCTTGCTTTGTGATCTGCTTTGTCAGCGAAACTGGTTGCCACTATCAATGATGGCTTAATCAGCTTGCTTCTATTCTCTTTGGGGTGGCATTCTTCGAGTGAATTGCGTTACGCAATTGTATCAGCGCATAGGATTGAACAAGGCTATGGAATTTTATGCAACAGGAAGGGTTGCACGCTTTTGTTTAAATTTACTTTGTTTGATTTTATTTTACTTTATAGAGTTCGATGTCCTTTCTGTGAGCTGCGGATGACAGGCTGTTATGATATTCAGTATTTCTTGATGTAGTTTTCTCAATTGCAGTGGGCACGATTTTCAGTTTTCAATTTGTAGTTAAGGTATTATGGACACTTTGGTTTCGGTTTGTAGCAACTGGGGGCACGCAGCTGTCAATGTCATGGACCTGCCCACGCTTTCGACAAGCGTGAGTAGGAGCATCCCAATCGTGTAATGAAATTCTCTGGTCGTTGTTGGATCTTATTCTTTTTTCGATGTTCAGCAAGGTAGTATTAGATGAGGTTCTTGATTGTGTCCTCAGTAGTTGAGGCTCTATTTGGGCGGGCTATTATTTGTCCATGTCCACGTTGAACGTCAATGTTTATGTGTATACTTATTATGTCTAGACCTTTTGTTGTTGGGGACGCTTCAGAGGAGGCGGTACCCTTCTTCAGGTTGTACATATGAATTTGGCTATCTTTATACCTTTCTAAGCGTGATCGTCCTCACGGTTGTTTTCTGACGTTACTAGCTTTGCAAATTCAGGACCTAAGCCCACAGACCTGTATGGGAAGTTCACTTGGAAAATAGAGAATTTTTCGGAGATCAGCAAGCGAGAACTGCGCAGCAATGTCTTCGAAGTTGGTGGCTACAAGTGGTGAGGTTTTTGTTGTTTTGCCTTGACTTTGTGGCACATATTTGATAACTTACTGCATCAGTGCAACGGTAGGAGCTGTGAGAGATGTCTCGATGAGTGTGCATTTTAAGCGCTGGCTACTTTGTTCACTCCTCCTGCAATGCATGTTGGAGTGATAGCTTTTAAACGCTGAGAGTATTATCCCAGGCACCCTCTCCCAACTTTTCCCAAGTCAGGGTAATCAGCTTTGTTTTCTCAGGAGCTTGAGTGCAGAGACTTTGGGGTGCGATTACATGTAGATATAAGGTCGGTTGGAGCAGTGAGTGGGTGCTTGTATGTGATAATGGTGAAAGTTCTGCTTTAACCTCCATGGCATCAGTTTGTCAGCAGACTAAAATCATGCTTTTGTGTCCCCGTCCTGATTATACCGTTGGCAAGAACCAGTTAAAGTTGAACGTTAAATTGTAGATTATATCACTCTAGTTTGAGTTTATGCTGGTTCTTGTTTGCAGGACAGGCATTTAGCAGCTCTACATTATGTGCCAAGTTTAGTTAATTTTACGAGATTAGAGTTGTTAGAAAACTCTTTCTAGAGCAACTAGGGTCAGTTATTGAAGAGATCTTGTTGGCGCATTTTCACAGGTACATTCTGGTGTATCCACAAGGATGCGATGTTTGCAATCATTTATCCCTCTTTCTGTGTGTTGCAGACTACGACAAGCTTTTGCCTGGTATGGTTCAGACTACTGAACTTCGCATTTGGGTGTTCGTAGAAATCTCTTTTCTCGCATCCGGTTTGTCATGTCAGAGCTGTCTTGCATCGCATTCCTAAGTGGAGTTTTGGAAGTGCCAATCCTCCGCAGTTCTTTATACATAGTTTGGGGCATGAAGTGTTGTGGCACTGTAACTTCGTGGCGGACTTGTCGTCAAACGCAGGCTGGAGTCACTTTGCGCAGTTTACCATTGCTGTTGTTAACAAGGACCCCAAAAAATCTAAATATTCCGGTAACGTTCATGAATTTTCAAGGTGTATTTTGTAAAATGTAGATTTCATGACTTTATCATCATTCTAGGTTCGTGGGGCCTGCACTCATTCGTTGAGTGTTGATTTTGTAATGTGTTTGATCGAGTTGGTGTGTCTGGATCTTTATATGTTCCTATTGTAGTTTTGCAGATCCTTGAACTGATTTTTCATGTAGGGTTGCCATGATCTAGTCCGTGTTGTTCATGTAGTTTGTTAGAGTAGCGGAAGTAGCGTGTCTTGTGATGATCTTTAATGCTGAGTCTGTGGTTTTTTAATCACTGTCCTATGTGGAGGATTTCAGACACTCTACACCGATTCTGTAAAAAAGAACACGACTGGGGTTGGAAGAAATTCATGGAGCTCTCCAAAGTCTTAGATGGATTTACAGTTGCTGATACTCTCGTCATAAAGGCTCAAGTACAAGTTATCAGGTATATTGTTTGTTTTGCTTTTGGTATTGGGCTTTCTCGAGTATGAATCTTATACGATGGATGTGGCGGACAACTAATATAAGAGCCGAAGACCGATCAACTATTACATTTAATTGCTCTTGAGCTGTTTTGAAAGTTGCGTCAAAGTCTTGTACTAGAGTACTGGAAAGTGTTACATGTCAATGAAATGGTGTGCTTTTCAGTCTTGTATTAATGTCATAATTTAAGGATATGCCATGTGCTGGTAAGGTGCTGCACTCTTACAGTTTGTTTCCTTTTATTTGCAGAGAAAATCCCCACCGCCCATTCCGATGCCTGGATTGTCAGTATCGGAGGGAGCTTGTTCGAGTATACCTGACTAACGTTGAGGGAATCTGCCGACGTTTTGTTGAAGAGAAAAGAGAAAAGCTGGGGAAGCTTATGGAAGATACAGCTCGATGGAACAGGTAATCATGGTAACTTCATGAAGGAGTGTGGAATGTGTTTTTATCTGTGCGAGGTATTTCATCTGGTTAAGTTGTTCAGAAAATGAAACAGATTTGTCGGATAGTAAAGCACTTCCCAGTGCTTGGTTCAGTTTTTCGCTGGAACCATTCAAGCCTAAGTTTATGACCAAAATTGAAACCTGAATGTTGATGCAGTTTCCAAGCCTTTTGGTCAGCTGTTGAAGAAGGCACTCGTCGGCGCCTCGCACGAGAGAAGACGGATGTGATTTTGAAAGCTGTAGTGAAGCGCTTTTTCAATGAGAAGGAGGTGACATCAACATTGGTTATGGACGCACTTTACAGTGGATGCAAATCGCTGGATTATAGGAGCAGGAACAAGAAGGGTAAAGTTAGCGGTGTGGACGTGGAGGAAGCCATTAATCCCGTAGTGTGGGTGGACAAGGATGCTTTTGTACTTGCTGGTGATGTGTTGCTCTTGCTTGAGCGGGTGGTCTCTGAAATCTTGCCACCTTACAAGGATGACAAGGGACCGCAAAATCGAACGAAGGTTTCTACTTTGCTTTGCACGGCTCTTTGATGCTAGCCTGGGTTGAATAGCTTGCTTGTGTTCGGAGTTTCGGAATGTTGTTTTTTCTTTTTTTCCAGGAATGGGTGTTTTAGTTGTAGTTAGACAGTCGAGGTCTTACTACTTTCTACTAGTTGCAGGATGGTAGCTTTGGCGATGATTTTGGCAAAGACTCAGTGGAGCGTGACGAACGGCGGTTAACTGAACTTGGCAGACGAACTGTTGAAATGTTTGTTCTGGCTCATCTATACACGTATGTGGATCCATCATTTTTACCTCCACCAAACATTTTTCCTGGTTTTTTTCATTTTCTCATACATGGATGCCATTAGAATGTTTGGCGACAAATACTGGGCTTTTATGCTTTCTAGATTAGGTCATAAAGAGTTATCGTGTGTTCTGCCACAAAGCAATTAGAAGTAATTGAGAGTTCGCTGTAGCAGTGAAATACTACGAGCAACGACGAACGGTTTGTTTCAAAATAAATAAGTAAATTAACAGATGACGTATAACTACAAAGAGGACTCACGAAGGTGAGGATGCTCTTATGAGCCAAACAGTAGCGTGTGTCGAGGGATTAGTAAAGCGCTTAAACTACCTACCCATGGAGTACAATTTTTGATCACTCATTTATTTTGAAGCGCTTTTGTGCCCTCAATATGTCACATCCTCGTACTGATTCCGGCGATGATTTCAAGGAATTCGAAGTATCAATGTGGCTGTGTTTGTGATGTGAGAGGTGAGATTTCAGATGCTTGGTAATTCAGAACACCTTACATTCCACAGCATGGACGATCAACAGTTCAAGGATGGGATTTGTTACATCTGTTCCTTTTTAGAGTAGTTCTTTGGCTTTAAGTGCTGTTTGATGTGATGCAGCAATCGTGTAGAGGTCGCTTACAGAGAGGCAGTTGCATTGAAGAGGCAAGAAGAGCTTATTCGTGAAGAGGAGGCTGCTGGGTTAGCGGAAACTGAACTTCGAGCTAAACGCGAGGCAGCTGAGAAGGAAAAGCGGTCAAAGAAAAAACAGGTCAGATTTGTCGAACTACGTTTCAGTTGTAGTAGTATCTAGAGCTTGCCTATTCACATTTGTGATCTCATGGCTCATTTGTAAAAGCTTGTAACAGTGATGCTCTTTTAGGTTTTCGAGGGGTTTCACTCTCTTTCAGGTGTTGTTGTGGGTATAGTTTTGTTTTGGTGGTTCGTATTGTTATCATTTTAGCCTTTGCTGGGGCTGTTTCTCATCATCATTACTTTGGATGAATGAAACGGATTCAAGCTTGTTCCCTCCAGGCGAAGCAAAGGAGGAAGGATCGCAAGGACAAAGATAAAGAAGCAGAGGAAAAACGTGTGCGGGTAGAACAAGAAAATCGTCAGCGCCAATCTGAGTCTTCCAGGCCTAAGGAACGAATGTCAAAGGGACGGGGGATTATTTCATTCATTCCAGCAGATGCAACGGACGATGTTGGTACTCTGGGACTCGGTACAGAGGACGGTGATGTAGATCACACCACCTGGGAAAGAGACGTATCATACGGTCATGGCGGCATGGAGGCCGCTGGATTTAGCGGAGCACATGAAGGAAGTTCGACACGTAACGGCAGAGCGGCACGAAAGAATCAGGCTTCTGCATTTGATGATAGTTCCTCTACATGCTCGTCTGACTCTCTTCCTTCAGTGAGGCCTTCTATGAACGGATCATATAGCACACGACCAAGCTTGTCCGAGCAGAATCATACAGTTCTCAACAGGTGAGCTCGTCCCCTGAACTGTTCGAGGGATTGATTTGCATCTACCCATGGTTTAACATCTTGTCAGATATACATAATATTTTAAAACGGAACGATGGGGATGATTTCATCAGGTTGAGGGTATGCCATATCAATGATAATTACCCAATATTCTCGCGGGCACCGTACTTGTAAGTGTGCACATTCACTGCTTACTATTCTGTGTATTGTGCAGAGCGAGGAGTAGAGGAGACAGCGATGGGTATGAACAAGACGGAAGGTTTTTAGAAGCTGATGGTACCATCATGCGTGCGACTGGTCTGGATCCTAGTGGTCCTGGTGAAGCTAGCAGTAGTTGTAGTTCTGCAGGAGTGGATAATGAGACTGTGATTCTTTCACTTAAGGAGCGTGTCCGATGGCTTGAGCAACGTCTTTGTGAAAAGGTATGCAAGTAAATATCTTTTTCTAGTTTATGTACGTCTCATGTTCAATCTTCGTGTATTGGATGTACTGCATTCATCACGGTCAGTATAAATTGATGGAGAAATCCTCGAGTTTGGGCTTCACATAGATCATAGACAGCACGCTTCTTGTTTTACTTTTTTTACTTTGTTAATCGTTTCAGACGGTTTCACATGTAGGATGAGGAGGTTGTAATGCTACAAGAGCAGGTTAGCCTCTTCCAACATCAAATGAGACTGGACCGACCGTCTTCTCATGAGCGTCTGCCAGAGGAAGCGTCTGGAAGGTCTATGCCTGGTGCATCGAGTGCAGCAAGTTCCTCATCAGCCGATGAAAGTAGCAGCTGCTTTTCCTCTGCAACCCTTGATGTGGAAAAGTTGACTGGCCAGCAGATTAGATCAAGTAAAACAATAGCAGGTACGACCAACGCAAGTGGTCATTCATCAACATTCGATGCCAACGGAACAACCGCAGGTGGCGCAGGTAGTAACGGTGACAGCAATAGCAGGTGGTTTCTAGCTTTTGCAGTCAATAATGTTGACAATAGTAGTAGGCATGGTATGAATCCAGCTAAAGTGGATGTTGGTACGCCCAAACCGTCTGCCCCAGCAAAAGCTCGTAGCATTGAAGGATCCAGGCCGCCTCGTGTAGGGATGCCTCCATCATCATCAGGAACCAGTTTGGCCGCTGGGGTCGAAGAAACAAGCTCAAGTTGTTCCGCCACCTTATCTGCAACTTCACCTGTGATTACCCGTCCCGCAAGTGCACCCGGTTTGGTACCTACTCAGCGACCAGAAATGCTTGGCCCCGTTTTGCAATCTCAACCTCCACTATCACGATCTGTGAGTGCAGCAGGCCGATTGGTCTTGGGCGCAGGACCCTCTGTAGGAGCCCACTGCAATGGAAATGCACACATTAGCCCTCCAGTGTCTCCTTCGTACAGAAATGCTGCTGCAGGGAAGATAAAAAGCTTAGCAGGCTTAGCTTCATACCCGGTTTCAAGTTCTGGAAGTGTGCATGGTGGAGTTTCAGCTTCCATGTCAGGGGCAACCACTTCAGCTGTAATTCTGAACACTCCCGCAGTGCCAAGCCCATCTCATGGAAGTGCTCCATCGATGTATTCGACTGCACCTACGGCCTCAGCGTCCTCTCCTCCTCTGACGCCTGCTTCCAAGATGCGGATAGGACCCATGCAGGGTACCCAAAGTGGAAGAACAGAGACAGCTACCTCCCCTTCGACCACACCAGCGCTTTTGCAATGCCCAGTGGTTCCGGATGCTTTACCAGAACCCTTGTCGAATGGTTTGCTTCCACAAGAGTACATCTGTAGCCAAGGCGTTGCAGGTGGGAGGCGATCACCAGTCGGCATCACTTTTGGGACCGTGACTCCAGAGGTGCTGCACCAGCAGCAGGAGGAGGAGGACCAAGAGCATATGCAACCACGACAGAAAGATGAGCAAGCACAAGCACAACATCAGACACTGCCACCACTTCATAAACAAGAATCCGTGGATCCTCACAAGCAAGAGAACGTAGTCTTTCAGGAGGGCCTTTCAAGACATCACTGTTATGGGCAACAAGCCCATCAGAGGCCTGCCCATTCAAGCCTGTTACGTGAAAATGGAGTTTTGAGTGGGGATAGGCATAGCATGATGTCCATAGTGGAACCTGTTAATAATGGAGGTATGGGAGAAGAATTCCCGCATCTTGACATTATTAATGATTTATTAGAGGATGATCCAGGCTGCTTTGGGTTGGCACTAAGTGCAATGCTCCATCAACCAGGGTCTGCTCCGTTCTCCAATCGTCATCTTAGTATGCCAAGTCACTCTGGTATGCTCAAGCACAGCCAATATGGCCAGGTTCGTTCAGACAGCAGTGCTGCGAATAGTGATGGAAGTGATAGAGGGAGGACGTCAGATGATGAACGAATGCTTATACACGAAGGAAACACTGCCAGCATAAGGGATAACAGACGTTTATCTGTTGCTTTCTCTCATCAACCTTTGGGCAGAGTGCAGAGTCAGCATAGTGGCCACCTTGATAGTATGGCGTCTCATTATTGGCCAATCGCAAGTGCAGGATTACCGGCAGGAAACAATGTAAGAAATGGTCTGGACAGTCGCATGCGTTATCCTCTAGTGCAAAGTCATCATGTTTCTGTTCAGGATTGCTCAGGATTCTCCTTGAGGCATAATGGTTATTCTGTATATGGTCCTGCTCAGCAGCCATAGATAATAACCTGCTGTCATTGTTTCTGCAAACTGCTTCTTCCTTCCTGTGATAACTGGTTTGCGTGTTTCTTTTCATGTCTTGATCAATGTCTTTATGAAGTGGGCGTAGTTAATTCAGTTGTTTTTTGTATTTAATTTGCGTGTGAATATGAGTTATCCATTCTTTGGTCTGCGATGATTTATTTTCTGTATTATTCAGGTTAAACCTTTCTCTACTTGCCGCTAAGCTGCTCTCTCGCCTGAGTTACTTTTTCTCGTGTTGTGCTCTCAAGTTTATTGAATTTTGTCGTTTCTTTAAAGCCCATTTTTGACGTTCCTTGACATACGTTTACATATGCTCTCTGCCGGTGGAAGTGCACTATCGTAGAATACTGCATGCATATTCTATTAACACTTAATATCAGTACAATACGAGATATACGCTATACCATTCCAACAAATTAGAATTAAGCAAAATCTACGCGCATTTACAATCCGCTAAAATAATACAAAAAACAACTGAATTAACTACGCCCACTTCATAAAGACATTGATCAAGACATGAAAAGAAACACGCAAACCAGTTATCACAGGAAGGAAGAAGCAGTTTGCAGAAACAATGACAGCAGGTTATTATCTATGGCTGCTGAGCAGGACCATATACAGAATAACCATTATGCCTCAAGGAGAATCCTGAGCAATCCTGAACAGAAACATGATGACTTTGCACTAGAGGATAACGCATGCGACTGTCCAGACCATTTCTTACATTGTTTCCTGCCGGTAATCCTGCACTTGCGATTGGCCAATAATGAGACGCCATACTATCAAGGTGGCCACTATGCTGACTCTGCACTCTGCCCAAAGGTTGATGAGAGAAAGCAACAGATAAACGTCTGTTATCCCTTATGCTGGCAGTGTTTCCTTCGTGTATAAGCATTCGTTCATCATCTGACGTCCTCCCTCTATCACTTCCATCACTATTCGCAGCACTGCTGTCTGAACGAACCTGGCCATATTGGCTGTGCTTGAGCATACCAGAGTGACTTGGCATACTAAGATGACGATTGGAGAACGGAGCAGACCCTGGTTGATGGAGCATTGCACTTAGTGCCAACCCAAAGCAGCCTGGATCATCCTCTAATAAATCATTAATAATGTCAAGATGCGGGAATTCTTCTCCCATACCTCCATTATTAACAGGTTCCACTATGGACATCATGCTATGCCTATCCCCACTCAAAACTCCATTTTCACGTAACAGGCTTGAATGGGCAGGCCTCTGATGGGCTTGTTGCCCATAACAGTGATGTCTTGAAAGGCCCTCCTGAAAGACTACGTTCTCTTGCTTGTGAGGATCCACGGATTCTTGTTTATGAAGTGGTGGCAGTGTCTGATGTTGTGCTTGTGCTTGCTCATCTTTCTGTCGTGGTTGCATATGCTCTTGGTCCTCCTCCTCCTGCTGCTGGTGCAGCACCTCTGGAGTCACGGTCCCAAAAGTGATGCCGACTGGTGATCGCCTCCCACCTGCAACGCCTTGGCTACAGATGTACTCTTGTGGAAGCAAACCATTCGACAAGGGTTCTGGTAAAGCATCCGGAACCACTGGGCATTGCAAAAGCGCTGGTGTGGTCGAAGGGGAGGTAGCTGTCTCTGTTCTTCCACTTTGGGTACCCTGCATGGGTCCTATCCGCATCTTGGAAGCAGGCGTCAGAGGAGGAGAGGACGCTGAGGCCGTAGGTGCAGTCGAATACATCGATGGAGCACTTCCATGAGATGGGCTTGGCACTGCGGGAGTGTTCAGAATTACAGCTGAAGTGGTTGCCCCTGACATGGAAGCTGAAACTCCACCATGCACACTTCCAGAACTTGAAACCGGGTATGAAGCTAAGCCTGCTAAGCTTTTTATCTTCCCTGCAGCAGCATTTCTGTACGAAGGAGACACTGGAGGGCTAATGTGTGCATTTCCATTGCAGTGGGCTCCTACAGAGGGTCCTGCGCCCAAGACCAATCGGCCTGCTGCACTCACAGATCGTGATAGTGGAGGTTGAGATTGCAAAACGGGGCCAAGCATTTCTGGTCGCTGAGTAGGTACCAAACCGGGTGCACTTGCGGGACGGGTAATCACAGGTGAAGTTGCAGATAAGGTGGCGGAACAACTTGAGCTTGTTTCTTCGACCCCAGCGGCCAAACTGGTTCCTGATGATGATGGAGGCATCCCTACACGAGGCGGCCTGGATCCTTCAATGCTACGAGCTTTTGCTGGGGCAGACGGTTTGGGCGTACCAACATCCACTTTAGCTGGATTCATACCATGCCTACTACTATTGTCAACATTATTGACTGCAAAAGCTAGAAACCACCTGCTATTGCTGTCACCGTTACTACCTGCGCCACCTGCGGTTGTTCCGTTGGCATCGAATGTTGATGAATGACCACTTGCGTTGGTCGTACCTGCTATTGTTTTACTTGATCTAATCTGCTGGCCAGTCAACTTTTCCACATCAAGGGTTGCAGAGGAAAAGCAGCTGCTACTTTCATCGGCTGATGAGGAACTTGCTGCACTCGATGCACCAGGCATAGACCTTCCAGACGCTTCCTCTGGCAGACGCTCATGAGAAGACGGTCGGTCCAGTCTCATTTGATGTTGGAAGAGGCTAACCTGCTCTTGTAGCATTACAACCTCCTCATCCTACATGTGAAACCGTCTGAAACGATTAACAAAGTAAAAAAAGTAAAACAAGAAGCGTGCTGTCTATGATCTATGTGAAGCCCAAACTCGAGGATTTCTCCATCAATTTATACTGACCGTGATGAATGCAGTACATCCAATACACGAAGATTGAACATGAGACGTACATAAACTAGAAAAAGATATTTACTTGCATACCTTTTCACAAAGACGTTGCTCAAGCCATCGGACACGCTCCTTAAGTGAAAGAATCACAGTCTCATTATCCACTCCTGCAGAACTACAACTACTGCTAGCTTCACCAGGACCACTAGGATCCAGACCAGTCGCACGCATGATGGTACCATCAGCTTCTAAAAACCTTCCGTCTTGTTCATACCCATCGCTGTCTCCTCTACTCCTCGCTCTGCACAATACACAGAATAGTAAGCAGTGAATGTGCACACTTACAAGTACGGTGCCCGCGAGAATATTGGGTAATTATCATTGATATGGCATACCCTCAACCTGATGAAATCATCCCCATCGTTCCGTTTTAAAATATTATGTATATCTGACAAGATGTTAAACCATGGGTAGATGCAAATCAATCCCTCGAACAGTTCAGGGGACGAGCTCACCTGTTGAGAACTGTATGATTCTGCTCGGACAAGCTTGGTCGTGTGCTATATGATCCGTTCATAGAAGGCCTCACTGAAGGAAGAGAGTCAGACGAGCATGTAGAGGAACTATCATCAAATGCAGAAGCCTGATTCTTTCGTGCCGCTCTGCCGTTACGTGTCGAACTTCCTTCATGTGCTCCGCTAAATCCAGCGGCCTCCATGCCGCCATGACCGTATGATACGTCTCTTTCCCAGGTGGTGTGATCTACATCACCGTCCTCTGTACCGAGTCCCAGAGTACCAACATCGTCCGTTGCATCTGCTGGAATGAATGAAATAATCCCCCGTCCCTTTGACATTCGTTCCTTAGGCCTGGAAGACTCAGATTGGCGCTGACGATTTTCTTGTTCTACCCGCACACGTTTTTCCTCTGCTTCTTTATCTTTGTCCTTGCGATCCTTCCTCCTTTGCTTCGCCTGGAGGGAACAAGCTTGAATCCGTTTCATTCATCCAAAGTAATGATGATGAGAAACAGCCCCAGCAAAGGCTAAAATGATAACAATACGAACCACCAAAACAAAACTATACCCACAACAACACCTGAAAGAGAGTGAAACCCCTCGAAAACCTAAAAGAGCATCACTGTTACAAGCTTTTACAAATGAGCCATGAGATCACAAATGTGAATAGGCAAGCTCTAGATACTACTACAACTGAAACGTAGTTCGACAAATCTGACCTGTTTTTTCTTTGACCGCTTTTCCTTCTCAGCTGCCTCGCGTTTAGCTCGAAGTTCAGTTTCCGCTAACCCAGCAGCCTCCTCTTCACGAATAAGCTCTTCTTGCCTCTTCAATGCAACTGCCTCTCTGTAAGCGACCTCTACACGATTGCTGCATCACATCAAACAGCACTTAAAGCCAAAGAACTACTCTAAAAAGGAACAGATGTAACAAATCCCATCCTTGAACTGTTGATCGTCCATGCTGTGGAATGTAAGGTGTTCTGAATTACCAAGCATCTGAAATCTCACCTCTCACATCACAAACACAGCCACATTGATACTTCGAATTCCTTGAAATCATCGCCGGAATCAGTACGAGGATGTGACATATTGAGGGCACAAAAGCGCTTCAAAATAAATGAGTGATCAAAAATTGTACTCCATGGGTAGGTAGTTTAAGCGCTTTACTAATCCCTCGACACACGCTACTGTTTGGCTCATAAGAGCATCCTCACCTTCGTGAGTCCTCTTTGTAGTTATACGTCATCTGTTAATTTACTTATTTATTTTGAAACAAACCGTTCGTCGTTGCTCGTAGTATTTCACTGCTACAGCGAACTCTCAATTACTTCTAATTGCTTTGTGGCAGAACACACGATAACTCTTTATGACCTAATCTAGAAAGCATAAAAGCCCAGTATTTGTCGCCAAACATTCTAATGGCATCCATGTATGAGAAAATGAAAAAAACCAGGAAAAATGTTTGGTGGAGGTAAAAATGATGGATCCACATACGTGTATAGATGAGCCAGAACAAACATTTCAACAGTTCGTCTGCCAAGTTCAGTTAACCGCCGTTCGTCACGCTCCACTGAGTCTTTGCCAAAATCATCGCCAAAGCTACCATCCTGCAACTAGTAGAAAGTAGTAAGACCTCGACTGTCTAACTACAACTAAAACACCCATTCCTGGAAAAAAAGAAAAAACAACATTCCGAAACTCCGAACACAAGCAAGCTATTCAACCCAGGCTAGCATCAAAGAGCCGTGCAAAGCAAAGTAGAAACCTTCGTTCGATTTTGCGGTCCCTTGTCATCCTTGTAAGGTGGCAAGATTTCAGAGACCACCCGCTCAAGCAAGAGCAACACATCACCAGCAAGTACAAAAGCATCCTTGTCCACCCACACTACGGGATTAA
The DNA here is from genome assembly GCA_036785485.1 of Physcomitrellopsis africana. NCBI lineage: Eukaryota > Viridiplantae > Streptophyta > Bryopsida > Funariales > Funariaceae > Physcomitrellopsis > Physcomitrellopsis africana. Next base: position 163,878 of record JAWRVF010000782.1, read on the forward strand.
TGGCTTCCTCCACGTCCACACCGCTAACTTTACCCTTCTTGTTCCTGCTCCTATAATCCAGCGATTTGCATCCACTGTAAAGTGCGTCCATAACCAATGTTGATGTCACCTCCTTCTCATTGAAAAAGCGCTTCACTACAGCTTTCAAAATCACATCCGTCTTCTCTCGTGCGAGGCGCCGACGAGTGCCTTCTTCAACAGCTGACCAAAAGGCTTGGAAACTGCATCAACATTCAGGTTTCAATTTTGGTCATAAACTTAGGCTTGAATGGTTCCAGCGAAAAACTGAACCAAGCACTGGGAAGTGCTTTACTATCCGACAAATCTGTTTCATTTTCTGAACAACTTAACCAGATGAAATACCTCGCACAGATAAAAACACATTCCACACTCCTTCATGAAGTTACCATGATTACCTGTTCCATCGAGCTGTATCTTCCATAAGCTTCCCCAGCTTTTCTCTTTTCTCTTCAACAAAACGTCGGCAGATTCCCTCAACGTTAGTCAGGTATACTCGAACAAGCTCCCTCCGATACTGACAATCCAGGCATCGGAATGGGCGGTGGGGATTTTCTCTGCAAATAAAAGGAAACAAACTGTAAGAGTGCAGCACCTTACCAGCACATGGCATATCCTTAAATTATGACATTAATACAAGACTGAAAAGCACACCATTTCATTGACATGTAACACTTTCCAGTACTCTAGTACAAGACTTTGACGCAACTTTCAAAACAGCTCAAGAGCAATTAAATGTAATAGTTGATCGGTCTTCGGCTCTTATATTAGTTGTCCGCCACATCCATCGTATAAGATTCATACTCGAGAAAGCCCAATACCAAAAGCAAAACAAACAATATACCTGATAACTTGTACTTGAGCCTTTATGACGAGAGTATCAGCAACTGTAAATCCATCTAAGACTTTGGAGAGCTCCATGAATTTCTTCCAACCCCAGTCGTGTTCTTTTTTACAGAATCGGTGTAGAGTGTCTGAAATCCTCCACATAGGACAGTGATTAAAAAACCACAGACTCAGCATTAAAGATCATCACAAGACACGCTACTTCCGCTACTCTAACAAACTACATGAACAACACGGACTAGATCATGGCAACCCTACATGAAAAATCAGTTCAAGGATCTGCAAAACTACAATAGGAACATATAAAGATCCAGACACACCAACTCGATCAAACACATTACAAAATCAACACTCAACGAATGAGTGCAGGCCCCACGAACCTAGAATGATGATAAAGTCATGAAATCTACATTTTACAAAATACACCTTGAAAATTCATGAACGTTACCGGAATATTTAGATTTTTTGGGGTCCTTGTTAACAACAGCAATGGTAAACTGCGCAAAGTGACTCCAGCCTGCGTTTGACGACAAGTCCGCCACGAAGTTACAGTGCCACAACACTTCATGCCCCAAACTATGTATAAAGAACTGCGGAGGATTGGCACTTCCAAAACTCCACTTAGGAATGCGATGCAAGACAGCTCTGACATGACAAACCGGATGCGAGAAAAGAGATTTCTACGAACACCCAAATGCGAAGTTCAGTAGTCTGAACCATACCAGGCAAAAGCTTGTCGTAGTCTGCAACACACAGAAAGAGGGATAAATGATTGCAAACATCGCATCCTTGTGGATACACCAGAATGTACCTGTGAAAATGCGCCAACAAGATCTCTTCAATAACTGACCCTAGTTGCTCTAGAAAGAGTTTTCTAACAACTCTAATCTCGTAAAATTAACTAAACTTGGCACATAATGTAGAGCTGCTAAATGCCTGTCCTGCAAACAAGAACCAGCATAAACTCAAACTAGAGTGATATAATCTACAATTTAACGTTCAACTTTAACTGGTTCTTGCCAACGGTATAATCAGGACGGGGACACAAAAGCATGATTTTAGTCTGCTGACAAACTGATGCCATGGAGGTTAAAGCAGAACTTTCACCATTATCACATACAAGCACCCACTCACTGCTCCAACCGACCTTATATCTACATGTAATCGCACCCCAAAGTCTCTGCACTCAAGCTCCTGAGAAAACAAAGCTGATTACCCTGACTTGGGAAAAGTTGGGAGAGGGTGCCTGGGATAATACTCTCAGCGTTTAAAAGCTATCACTCCAACATGCATTGCAGGAGGAGTGAACAAAGTAGCCAGCGCTTAAAATGCACACTCATCGAGACATCTCTCACAGCTCCTACCGTTGCACTGATGCAGTAAGTTATCAAATATGTGCCACAAAGTCAAGGCAAAACAACAAAAACCTCACCACTTGTAGCCACCAACTTCGAAGACATTGCTGCGCAGTTCTCGCTTGCTGATCTCCGAAAAATTCTCTATTTTCCAAGTGAACTTCCCATACAGGTCTGTGGGCTTAGGTCCTGAATTTGCAAAGCTAGTAACGTCAGAAAACAACCGTGAGGACGATCACGCTTAGAAAGGTATAAAGATAGCCAAATTCATATGTACAACCTGAAGAAGGGTACCGCCTCCTCTGAAGCGTCCCCAACAACAAAAGGTCTAGACATAATAAGTATACACATAAACATTGACGTTCAACGTGGACATGGACAAATAATAGCCCGCCCAAATAGAGCCTCAACTACTGAGGACACAATCAAGAACCTCATCTAATACTACCTTGCTGAACATCGAAAAAAGAATAAGATCCAACAACGACCAGAGAATTTCATTACACGATTGGGATGCTCCTACTCACGCTTGTCGAAAGCGTGGGCAGGTCCATGACATTGACAGCTGCGTGCCCCCAGTTGCTACAAACCGAAACCAAAGTGTCCATAATACCTTAACTACAAATTGAAAACTGAAAATCGTGCCCACTGCAATTGAGAAAACTACATCAAGAAATACTGAATATCATAACAGCCTGTCATCCGCAGCTCACAGAAAGGACATCGAACTCTATAAAGTAAAATAAAATCAAACAAAGTAAATTTAAACAAAAGCGTGCAACCCTTCCTGTTGCATAAAATTCCATAGCCTTGTTCAATCCTATGCGCTGATACAATTGCGTAACGCAATTCACTCGAAGAATGCCACCCCAAAGAGAATAGAAGCAAGCTGATTAAGCCATCATTGATAGTGGCAACCAGTTTCGCTGACAAAGCAGATCACAAAGCAAGCTTCGTCATATCTGTACTTACGACTGTATTGGCAGGTCAAACCTCGTTTTCGTCCATACAGGCAGCACGCTACACGTTCATTATAAGGATCGCTTCCAGATATATTGTAAGTTGGAAGGACAGAAAGCGAGACGCGAAATTTTGCAACATACCCCGTCCGATGTCCAGTGTCAACACTCATCACAGTAATCTAGGTCGAAATCGCCCCAGCATGGCAATGTGATGTCCGGATGCAACGGAGTGGTCGAAGCAAGCATGAACATGCCTGCTAGATGATGATTAGCGCTTATTCATGCATGCCGCTCAACAAAGCTTCGACCAAAACTTTCACCACGCCTCCATCCAAAGAACAACATGCCACCTGCCCTAACGTGTGCGGTACCACCTCCGCACATCCGCCAAACCCTACAAAGACCATGTGGCTCTGCTGAGTGGAAACCTAGACCTGATGTGCCCTCTCGATACTCGAGTCATACACGGTCCAAACCACGACCATCACTCCAAAAGACAGAACGCCTTAATCGACAACACGCAGTATCCAGAGAACGGGACGGCTCGGTGCATACCATTCATGCACGACGAATTGAAATCGTCATCATCATCAGTGTCCCAGTAAGCAGGCGACGTCGAGGGTGGCGAGGGCTCCAGCTGTTCCCGCGAGCGCCACTCTGGAGGTAGATCCGCCATCGGATACAGCTTCGACACGGCTGCATCCGCTGACGGCACACTCCCTCCCAACGACTCTCCTCTTGAATGGCATGCCATCCCTCCCGCGCGGACGCACACTTGGTCTCGCCCCCCCGGTCTCTGCCCGGCGTGCACACACCACTCCTCACCCTCAAACCTCTCGACTTGTACCCGCCACGCAAATGTGTACCCGCCCCGTTCCTCAACGTCGCCTCCACTCTCTCTCACCATTCCCACCACTTCCCCTACTCAAAATCCCGACCTACCGTCATTCTTCCCATTAGTTCTCTCCTGCAATAATCACAAACTGCGCACTGCGAAACCCTACACAGTTCTCCACAAATGAACATCTACAGGCCAAAACAGTCTAGATTTAAAAAATATAAAAAAATAAAAAAATAAACAAAAACAAAAGAAAAAAAATACACACACACACAGCAGCAGCAGCAGCGGCGGCGGCGGCGCACTATGCTACTAATAGGCGGATCAAACAGTCTGCCGCAGATGTGGGAGCAATGAAGATGGAAGGCAGGAAGGACGGAGGGAAGTGGAGGAGGAGGAGCAGGAAGGGAAGAAGCTCCAGAGCGTGGGGCTGTAACAACAAATACGAGGACGGGGCCAAGGGGAGCGGGGATCGGTTGACAGCATAACCAACGCAGGGCGCTCCCTCCCGTTCGCTTCAAGACGAACCCGCTCCCCTGCGAAGCGACTTTTTGTTTTCTATTGCAAAGTCTACCCCTCGACAAGTCTCATGTTGTTCTGGCTTGCCGGGCCCCACTTCCGTCCTTTTCGTCCTCCTCTGCTGTCGTTCGCCTCATGTATCACCACCGTCTTCCCTCGCTCGAAGCCCTTTCTGCATCATGGTGCCAACTTAACCATGAACACATTTTTTTTCGCAAAATGACGGAATACACTATCCAACAATACTAAACACACAAAAAAGAAAAGAAAAGAAAAGAATCGTAATAAATTTCATGCAGAAAAACTCAAATCCTAAGATAACTTGATACAATTTCCATAACCAGTTTGTAAAATTATCACATACAAGCTTATCAATCTTAAGTCAAATTGTAGGATCCAAATTTCTTTGAAGTAAAATATATTATATATTCATTCATTCATCCAATTTCAATAACATTTTTCACCTTTGTGGTATTATATTTTGTTATTTTGTTTGTTTGTTTGTTTTTTTCTTTTTCTTTTTCTTTTTCCAGATAGATAGACATATCACATGCTGTAGGAGTTTAACCTACTTAAAAACAACATCTTTGGTCCTACACTTTGTGTTTGGTTCTTTAACTTTATTGCTTTGTATTAAAAAAAAATTCAACTTCATCAAAAATTAAAGTCTAAAACATCCATCATATTGCCATGGTATTTTTATTTTATAATTATTTTTTTATAAAATTTCAATAGGAAATTTATTTTCTATATATATAATATACGAACAAAAATCTAACTAAGTAAATAAACTAAATGCATACACACACAGATATATATATATATATATATATATGCATATATATATTTATATATGAGAGAGGATAAAAATATAAAACAACTAAAATTGCTCAATATTTCTTTTTTATTTGAGATGATATTTTTATATATTATATTTTGATTTTCACACTAATTCATGTTGTCATAGGTATAAATGTTTAGAATCCTTTGTACTTTTTTTTTAATTATTTTAGAACCATACAAAATATTCTAAGTATTTCTTACAAGTTTTTTGTAAAAGATTAGGCAAAATATTGTATTTTGAAGCTTCTATAAAGAATTTTTCTTAGTAACTTGAACATAAAAAATATTTAGAAGTTTTTAAATTTTAATAACTTTAGCATCAAAAATATTTATAAGTTTTTGCAACAAGTCAACAATAATTTTGTATTTTTTTTAGTATTACTTTTTTTTTAAAGTCATCCAAGTGGCATAAAAAAACACATCATGATTTTTTACTTTAAAAAAAAAAAACAGAAAAAAAAAATGATTTATAAATTTTTACTTGAACATTGTTTATTTTATTTGGTTGATTGATAGTATATTTATATCTTAGCATATTTATTCAAGTACTCTAATACATTATTCTTAATTAATATGTATAATTATTTTATAAAAAGATCTTTTTATTGAAATTGTTGTATTAAAGATTATTTTTAATATATTGATTAAAATAATACAATATAATGTTAAAGCTTAGACTTTATTATAGTTTTATAAATTACTTATTTATTTCAAGTATTAATATTTTTCTAAGCATTGAGAGTTTCTTCCAAAATTGTGGTACCAAATATATTGTATCTTACCATCTATTTGAGAATTAATATGTTTTTTTAAGGATGTTCATATTAATTTGATGCTATGAAGGTTGTGACAATCTAAGTAGTTTATTTAGCAATTTTTTAAATGATAGTTTTTGAAATGAATTTATTGCATATTAATTCTCTATTATATTAAAGTAAAATCTATAAATAAATTATAATTAAATATGGCAAAGAGTAATTATTATATTTTTTTTGTTACTTTATACCATCTTATTTTTATTGTTAATAATAAAAAATAAAAAATAAAATCTCTTCTAGTATATTTACAAGATTCTTAAATGGCTTCCATATGCATTCACTAATTTCATGTCTAAGCCTATGTACAAGATATTTTAATTTCTTTTGGCACCACTTTGAATTTAAGTCTTTTTTTACTTGAAATTCTTAATTATTATATATTTTAACAAGAAGTGGTAGTAATTTCTTTATTTATAATATATTGATTGTCTTATAAGATTTAATAAGAGAAATATAGAAAATATGTTGAAACTTTATTAATTTTAATAATTGTAATTAGTATTTAATTGGATTGATTTTTTTAAAACAATAGATGGTCTAATCTTCTAATATTCCAATTTGTTGCAATATCATTTGGTCTTAATAATGTAACAAATAATCATATACTATTATCAACTTTAAACAAAGGTTGTTCTTTTTAAAAAATATATGCATTAGTCTTTTGTTATTTTTTAGTTTCTTTTAGTTGCATATTTATTGTTGTGTAAGGTTTTAATAATCTACTTGCCAAATTCTTTGTTGTAAGATTATTAACCTTTAAGAAGTCAAGAATATCAAATTATAGATGATAACCATAATCTTAAAAAAAAATAAAAAAATATGATAAATAGAAAAATATACCATGTTATTATAAAAATATTCTACTAATAACAA